>JADLZN010008404.1:77764-193454 GCA_018155175.1 Sinocyclocheilus anophthalmus | reverse complement strand
AAGTAGCAAGTCTCTGTACTTGCTCTGCTGCAGCAGCAGCGTATCAGATCTATTCCGTCAAGACCAAATACGTTAACATTGTCATGTATATTACCAGGCTAAACTCTCCGAGAGTTGTCTTGACAGAACTAACATACATAAAAAGTTCCCAAGTTTACTGAAGGCAACTTAGGCAAGTAAACAGTCTTTAGTAATAAAATTAAAACAACAAAGCTAATTACAATGACAATCAGTGGGACAAATAAATACAAATAAGTAGATATATAGGCTGCTGTTGTAAAGGCCCATTCATACCAACAACGATAACTATTACACTTATTATATTAGTGTCCATACCAACGGATGATAACGTTCTGTTTATTATAAGCACATGCTGCATTTATGTCGTCTGCCACTTTAAATGCTCAAGCTCATTAAAACAGGATGGATTCTGATTGGCTGTCAATGTTTTTATTGTTCATCAGCTGGACAAAATTTGCTCTGAAAGTGAGTCCAAAGATATTGTTCTTGTGTCATTTCCATTATAGTTGAGGTGTAGACATCCCTATTCTCATAGAATTATTAAAACTTATTGTCCTTGGTGTGAACAGCCATTTTATGAAAACTTGGTTGTTTATGCTATAGAAAGTTTTTTTTTTTTAATCAGTGCTATATGACTAGAAAAATTATGAAAAGGGCTATGATATTCCCCTTTGCTAATATGTTGGAAAACTTCAACACCCATAATGCACTGGGTCAAACTGACTGTTAGCAGGAATACAAAAATGCAGAAGTGTGATCTGTGGTTTTCATAAAAGCCTTAGGTCAATGTAGCCAATCCACATGACCAACTTGTCATGATATGAAAACTGTGTGGGGAAATGTTTTGCCCTCACACTTACCACTCTACTGTTATATTGCTCATCTCTACCACTGATACACAGTTGGCCAAAATTGAAGTTCTTTCTTAGAAACATATTTATTCAGTTTGTTTTAAGTAATGCATAATAATTCATACTAGTAACTCACATCACAGTTTGAAGTCGGCAGTCTAAAATGTGTGTGCGTGTGTGTGTGTGAGACTGTGGACAAGTAAATTATCGAAAGACGTGTAAATAGGTCAATTCTTAAGAGATTCAAACATTCGAATCCTAAGGCTCCAAACACTTTCAAGACCTGTTAGGGCTGTGGGGGCACGCATCTTAAAATGACACCTCTTCTCAGAGGCAATTCAAAACTCAATCTGTCCATTTCAAACAAAACATTTATCGTAGTCACGGCACACAAGGTAATTAATCTGCGACAGTCATCTTTGTTGCCGCATGTAAAGAATCCACCGCAAACAGAACTTTGTAATAAGGCTAGTTTTTTTTTTTTTTTTTTTTTTTTTTTTTTTTTTTTTTTTTTTTTTTTTTGTTTTTTTTTTCTTTTTTCGTGCTGCCGATGTTAATTCATACTGTTGTGAGGACTTCCAACATTTGGTTGACTGTATAATAAACAATTCAATATGCATGGTTTCATTCAAGGGAGACTATATTTTCTTCTATGCATGCATAGGCGGCCTGCTGTCTTATGATGAATTGACAAAGAAAAAAAAAAGTGAGAGGAACGACATTTATGAAGACTTGAAATTTACCGCAGCGAAGTTTTGACACTTTGCCCTTAAAATAACTTGCTCTTCCTAAGCACTTTGCAACAATGTCGAGGACTTATAAACAACATAATATTAGTTAAGTCTCTAGATTTTGTAGACTTCAAAGTTACTTTGAAATTACCGGTCAAATGAAGATCAAACCCTGTCACAATAAAACAATCATCTAAATAAACAGTTTGTGGAAGTCCAAAATTTTCTTAATTATCTGATCTAAGCTAAGCTACAGCACCTTGTAGTGGTGTTCAGGAAGTGAGTCCTGTGTCTGTGTCAGAAATCACCAAATTGAACCGATTATAATTGAATAAATGATTCTCAGTCAGTATCATATCACACAGAAAGCAACAATGAACATCTAATGTCTGTCTGTTGCTGCAGATCTTTTACAAATCGCTTTAAGCATACTTAACAGTTTAATGTCACATGATCTTAGACTGCACACATTTACTGCATGCCAGTTCCGTTGCGTTTAGTTATTTTAGTTAGTCTGTGAGCTGAATGACACAGAAAGAACTTTCAACATCATCACGGAATATCAGTGTTGGGCTTTAAAAGATCAGGTATGTCTGATACTATTTCTGACAATGTCATTGGTACTGAGACTGAGGGAATCAACAGAGAGAGAGTGGAGATGATGGTGGCTATCTATGAGATTGCAGATTGTGTGAGAGATCATGACTTCAGGACAGAGACAAACACACACACACACACACCTACCACTTCAGCACACAGGCAATCATATTAATTTATTTGATTAAATGTCACAGTTTGCACATGTTCAGTCATTTACCATCATGTCTGTGGTGTTCAGGAAGTGATTCAGTGAAGATCAGAAGCTCCAGAGCAGCTGATGTGTGTTCTTCTGCTGACTGCAGTCATAGTACTGTGTGTCCACATCCATACAAACAACACAAACTACACACAAGAGACACACCAGCTACTAAACAACATTACAGACCTCACAAAAGAAAGAGACCAGCTACTGATCACGATCAAAGATTTCAATACAGCGAATGATCAGTTAGAGAGCCATAACAACAACCTGACAATTGAAAAGAAAGAATTATTGTCCAAGAGTAATGATCTAATGAAACAAAGAGAGCAGTTACAGCGGGAGAACAATGACCAGTAACTTGCAAGTAATTTTCACTTCCTTACTGAGTGGTCTTTCGTTTCTTACATTTTTTCTTCTCTTCATTGCCTGTTTCATTGCCTTCCTGTTTTGACCATTGTGCATGCCTTGTTGACTGTTTCTACTTTGTGCCTTGGATTTGTTTGCTGGATTTATTAAACTTTCTGCATTTGGATTCTACCTTCACCTCCAAGTCGAATTCCTCACAGAAAAAGTGTGAATGGTTTTCATTGTGAGGAATTCGACTTGGAGGTGAAGGTAGAATCCAAATGCAGATATCCTATATCCAAATACTATAGCATATAAAGTATATATAGTATAGCAGCTCTACTATTTTTCCCCTATTTTAACACCAGTTAAACAAAGTGGATGGCAAAGTGTGAACAAACAGTGTGACATTCAAAGTTGTTGTTTTTTTCCACATGTCCTATAAGTTTATTAGCAATTAAGGAATAATAATTTTCACACTGTATGTCACACTGTTTGTTCACACTTTGCCAATCCACTGTGTTAAAGGGTGTTAAAATAGGGGGGTGAAGAAAATAGTAGAGCTGCTATACTCTATATACTTTATATGCTATAGTATACAGGAACAACATTGAGCATTAGAAGAAGGTATATATATAAAATATATAATATAATCTTCATATTGGTCATCTTCAGGAAGCTCCAGAGCAGCTGTGGTGTGTTTGGTTCTGCTGTGTGTTCTTCTGCTGACTGCAGTGATAGTGCTGTGTGTCCACATCCATTCATACAACTCAAACTGCACAGAAGAGAGAAATGAGCTACTAACCAGGAATACCAACCTCACAGAAGAAAGAGAACAGCTTCTAACCACAATCAAAGCTCTTAAAGACCAGCTAGCAATCAAGAATGAGGACTTTACAGCTGAACAGAAAGAATTATTATCCAAAAATGACAATTTAATGAAACAAAATGAAAAGTTAAATCAACAGAACAATGACCTGCAGAAACGTCTTGGTGAAATGGGTAATCATGACCACAACTATACAAACATTTAACATTAACAACTTGTCATAATGTACAATCTTTGGGTATAAACTGTTATAAACAAGTTGTGTAGTGTGGATGAGAATGAAGTGTTAATAGTTGAATTGTCTGCGTTCACAGAGAGATGGAAGTGCTATCAATCCAGTCTTTTCTATTTATCTTCTGAGAGGAAGAGCTGGACTGAGAGCAGAAGATACTGTACAGAGAGAGGAGCAAATCTGATCATCATAAACAACAGAGAGGAACAAGTAAGTAAAAGATATTGTGTTTGCTTGTATGTAAAGTCAGTTGAATTTTGTCCTTATAAGAATTTCATCTTTTCAGGAATTTGTTAGGAAATGGTCTGATAAAGACAGAGTCTGGATTGGTCTGACTGACAGTGATGTGGAGGGCAGCTGGAAATGGGTTGATGGCAGCACACCGACCTCTGGGTGAGAAATCACTGAACTGATTATTGTGTAATATATAATTCTCACAGTCAGTATATCACACAGAAAGCAGCACTGAACATCTAATGATGATCTATTGATGCAGGTTCTGGATGTCTGCAGAGCCCGATGAATATAGAGGAGAGAACTGTGCTCTAATTGTTGTAGGAGAATGGGCTGATCATCCATGTACAGAGGAATTTAATTGGATGTGTGAGAGGAGCACAGTGTAAGTCACTGAATGACATACATGTGTATTCTAACATCCAGTTTAATTTACCCACAGAGGATTTCAGAATCTCTGTGGTCATTTTGCTTTATAGGCTGCATGTGACATTGTTATTTCACACGCTGTTGGCTGCCTTGATAATTTATTGTTTTTAAAACATGAGATGTCACACAATGGACTTAGCACCTAGCAGTCAGGGTAGCATCATATTTAATCTTTCATAGGAATGAAAAAAGCAATGGATAGAAGTATAGTGCATTCAATGGATTGTACTGTTGTTTAACAACATACAACATACAAAAACTTTAAGTAAACAAAAACTCCATAAAGCAGTTTTCAAAGTTAGGTGGTGACAATTACATGATCTAGGACCTTGTAAAGACTGTAATTGTATCCCTCACCGCATTAAATCCAATATGGCATCTAACCTGACTAAGGTCTATTAGCAAGAAGGCTAAAAGTAAGCTAAATTAAATGTTTCTTAAATGTATACACACTTAAACAACCAGTATAACCAATATTTTATTTGACTTTTATTGGACTACTTTTCCTTTTTTATATGTTAAGTACTATTAAATGTTATTGTGAAATGAACATGATTTTTGTTATCAATGTTTTTTTTTTTGGTTTTTTGTAGACAGTACATTCTAAGGTGATTCGTGGATATGTAAATCCAACAAATGATCATTTGCTTTGTATGGCAGTGTTTATATGGCTATATGAAATATACATACTGTATAAAAGGGAGTTCAGATGTCAGATATACAATCCGGTGAATTTTGAGCTGCTTTGGTGTTCTGTAAGCTGCAAGCACAATTTGTTTTGTTTGTCAAGGTCGCTAACATGAAAAATGTCCAGCTTATATAAAACAAATGCTTCAAAGCAATTCTAACCATAACACAATAATCTTGTATTAACTAGTCATCATATTTTGTGAAACCTTAACTCAACCCACATTACACAAGTGCACTGTCTTGAAAAACCTGGATATTTGAGGAAGCCTGATTTTATAGTGTGTAATAAGGGTATTTCTAGACCTGGAAATGTTAGATAAATTATTAAAATACCATGAGTGTTTGTATAATGAATATAGATTTTTATAGTTATGCCAAGCTCTTAAATATTTATTGAGAAATTGTGAGTAAAAATTGAGTGTTATTTAAGTATTCCTTATCTGATAATGACGAATAACGAATGACTGAAAAAGTCAGATTCATTGGCTAAAATGAGAGGGAATCAAAATGGTTGAGAACCACTTCACAAGTGTTTCAGTGTGGACGGTTATACAAAGGCTAATATCAGATGTGGTTTTAATAACTAAACATCATACAGACGGAAGTTTGAGGAACTGTGGAAAGACTGATCATCTGATCATCATCAAATGCACAGGACAAATTCTGGGTTACCACTCCTCATTTCACTAATCATGTGATGTTTGGCTTAACTCATTCCATTTCCATTGTGTTTAGATATATGTATGTGTTGATAAAAACAGAATCAGATTGCAAAGTCACAAAGAGCAGCCAAACTGAACAAAGCAACGTTCAGTGTTATAATGTCTGGCTATAAAAGACTAGAGAAATCTGAGGTTATTTATGATAGTGTGAGCAGGACTGAGCTTCAGGACATGGACAGAGGGACAGTGGAGATGATGCTGGATATAAGAGATCGTGACTTCAGAAAAGAGTCAAACACACACCAGCTGCTTCAACGTACAGGTAATCCCTTTCACTTCTATGATCAAATTAATAAATAGGTAAAAACATAACAGTTTGCACATGTTTGCTCATTTCACATCATGTCTGTGGTGTTCAGGGAGGGATTGTGTGAAGAACAGAAACTACAGAGCAGCTGCAGTGTGTTCGGTGCTGCTGTGTGTTCTTCTGCTGACTGCAGTCATAGTGCTGTGTGTCCACATCCATACAAACTACACAACTGAATTGTGGAAATGTCTTCATGAAATGGGTAATGATGAACGACACAATTAATCTAACTTTTAGCATTAAAAACAAAATGTATACAGTAATCCTATGACGGGAATAAAGTGACAATAGCTGAACTGGTTGTGCTTGTAGATGAATGGATTTACTATCAATCCCGTCTTTACTATGTCTCTTCTGAGTGGAAGAGCTGGACTGAGAGCAGACAAGACTGTTTGAAGAGAGGATCGGATCTGGTCATCATAAACAACAAAGAGGAACAAGTGAGTGAAAGAGAAAAGAGAAAGATATGCATATACTTGCTACATATAGTTCTTATTCTCACAAACATCTTAAAAACAATTCAAGATGCTCGTCACTAGTGGAAAAATGCATATAAATGCAAATAAAATGTCTTGATTAACTGGCCTACAAAGGTAAAAGACAGAAACTAAACCAATACTACAGTAAAAATTGTGTTAATGAATTTTGTCCATTTCTCAGTATGCATTCTGATGAGATCTTGTTTCCATGTGTACACATTCTACGTCATCATCAACTGCCAAAGTTCAGTTTCAATTCTCAAGAATGCAAGTACAGAGGATGCACAAGATTACCATGCGTTCTTGATACTGAGGAAGCATTGAATACGGACTTTAAAGAATCAAACTGTTAGAAATCATTGCAGGCAAACAATGTACAAAGAAAATGTTTTAATAGGTGTTGATATTTGTGAGATTACATTTATTGTGCATTTCGTGGAGCTTTCCTACTATTTAAAATGTGCTGAGTCATTTGAGCAACAAGATCACGGCACATCTCTCAGAATGATTCTACTATGTCCTCGTCTTTTCAATTTTGCTCCTTCAAGGTAGCCTGTGTTCTTGGAGATGAGCCAAACCTGAGAGCTCAACATTGACAAAAAGTCACTTACTGTGCTTTCTTCCTTGTGTGGAAGAAAGCCTAAAGTGGTAAAGGTGTCTGCAGTGGGTATGGTGTTGTTATTATAATTAAAGATTAAACCAACTTAATTAAAGTTTAAATTAAGGACACTGGGCATCCTGACAAGTTTGAATGTATATGTGTGTATGAAGTCAACTGAATTTTCAGATTACAATATAATTGTGTTTAATAATGCATTTCCTCTTGTAAGGATTTTGTTAGGAAGATTTCTGGCACTGGAGTCTAGATTGGTCTGACTGACATTGATGTGGAGGACTCATGGAAATGGGTTGATGGCACCAACATGACCTCTGGGTGAGAAATCACTGGATTGAATGGATTGGAACTGATAATTGCTTACTTTAGAATTTGTCCTATATGCCAGTGTTTTATGACTGTATACAGTAATATAATATAATAAAGTTCAAATGTTACTTTCAAGCTGGAGTTGGTGTGTTTTCTCTTAGTTGCTGTTCTGTGCTTTGATTTGTGTTTATTAAAGACAGAACCATTTCAAATCAGGATCATTCAACACAAACAGACCAGGTTATTTAACAGACATTGTGTTTTCAGAAAAATCTTTACAAAAGCAATGTCCTCCAACTAATCAACATCTTTGCTGCAAAACTTTTTTTCAACCCGCATTACACTAGAGTTTCGACATGGACGTCATTCTCAGCTAAACTTCACAGAGGTGGAGGTTAGAGGAAACGTGGAAAAATTTTGTATGTGAGCTAAACCATGAAGAAGCATAAAAACTGACTCGTCAAACAGCACTACAGAGAAGTGAAGCATCTGCACGGGTCTTAATGTCAGTAACTTTCTCTCTATTCTCAAGGCCACGATTTTCGTCCTTGATGGTGAAAACCTGAAGATATTCAATAATTCACCTCACACTGTTTTCCAGCAGCTCCGAGCATTCAGGCTAGCTGAGGCTTGAATGATAAGTATTTAACAGGGATCAACACAACACACACATATTAACACGTTTTTCCCTGAACCTGCTTATCCTGAGCTCCTAGATTCTTTCTCTGACTGCATTTCTTTGTCCGACTGCATTTACCACTCTGTGAGATGCAACGGTCTTGCTGTTGTGTTGTGTACAGACCCATGGTGTCCACCTTTTAATTTTTAACAACTCAGGGTGTGATGACATGCTGCTCAAGTACTCCTGATATGTTTTTACTTAAAAGGGATAGTTCATCCAAAAATGAAAATTACCCCATGATTTACTCACCCTTGTGCCATCCTGTGTAGAGATACTTCCTATTTTCCTTCTTTCAGCGAATACAATTCTAGCTATATTAAGAAAACGTCTGCTGCTTTATACTGGCAGTGAGTAGTGGTCCAGATTTTGAAGCAAATAAAGTGCAGTCCAGCCATCAAAAAAGTGCTCCACACCAGGTGCCTAGTGTTTACCACAAACCCGCCCAATTGCTACTCAAATATAGCCCGAAACTAGCCCAATCGCATTTCGAGGGGTGTCCCATTGATGCATTTGTGTAAGAAAAATATCAAACTTTATAAACAGTAATCTCTAGCTTCCACTAACTGTCATACACGCATTCACGAGAGAGTGGCATCCAGCGGATGACGTAGGAAGCGCAGAGGAGAAAACAAAACAAAATACCGTAATTAGAAGTACAAAACAAGGATACAAATCATATACACCTAGGATGGCTTGAGGGTGAATAAATCATGGGGTAACTTTCCTTTTTGGTCGAACTATCCCTTTAAGTTCAGAAATCGTTTTTGTCGTCAAATGTTTTTGTTGTTGTTGGTCAGAGTAAAATGGACTCACTGGGCAATTTAATATTTATTTCTTGTTTACACATTCCAGCCAAGACAGGAACCTTTTCAGCGGTAATACAACATATCAAAGTGCTAAGGAGCCTTTCACACAGAACGTGTTTTCGTTTTGAAAAATGTGAGACGATCACAGATCCAGGTTTTTTCACACTTGAGCTAGTTAACCCTGGGTCATTGTAAACTGTTGTCTTGCTGCACGCTTCACACTACTCATTATTTACCCATGGTTAACAATTAATCGATTAGTATTTACAAATAAAGTTTCAGACTGTATTTATATCTTATTTGAATAATTGCGCAACATCAGTGACAGTGCTGGTGATTGGATGAAAGCAGCATGCGATCTGTTTACGTATTGGTGCATTGAAACCTTGTATTATATTGTCCGTCTGTTTGGAATTGACTTTTATAAAGAGTAAGAATGAGACGTCTCTTTAATCACTTGAGATGACTACGGGTTTTTTTTTACCAAAAAGCTGAAGGCACTGTTTTTTCCAGCAAGCAGATGTTTTCTGTGTAATCCAAAGAAATGGCATAACGCATTTTAGCCAAAGCATTTAGACCCCCTTTTTCACACTGTTTGGCACCGTAGGCATGGTTAACACCAATAACTCTCTGATTTTCTGGAGTATTGTTTTCATAATCCCAGAACATCAGCGGCGCTAACTAACTACTAGAAGAATACTATTTTTATAATTATATTTTAATAAAACTTTACAGTTTTTCTGTAAAATTATGCTTATATTTTGTAGAAATATAGCCATATGGTGCATAAAAACACCCGTCAAGCTGTTTAGAGAGATACTACTGTTTTTTTGCTGATGGGTTTTTGAGAGAGAGTGCCCCTGCTGAATGGATTCTCATAGTGTCGCAAGCGACAGAGACGAAAACCTCAGGCAGGATGTAGCAAGCTGGAATGCTAGAAGGTTCCCATGGAAACTGTGGAGCATGGAATATTTCTCGGGAAGTCTCGGAAAATTTTATACTCTGGTTCTCTCTCCTTGCAGATGAGAAGACCTTTGATCATCTATAATGGTCTGATGCAGAGTGTGCTCCAGAATATAAGCAAGAACTTATAAAATATAGTTGTTTCTTTACTAAGCTGCTAAGTAAGCCATTTGTACACACTGCTCACAGCAAGTATGTTTTTTAACACAAAGGTTCCCAAAAGGTGAGTTGCTGAAAATATGTGTGCATCACTTCACACAGATAGTGAAAAGCATTTAGGGATACGGTGAATCGTTTATGCTAGCAAAATGTCAAAGTTTAACTCCTGGGTGGGATACAACAGGAACCTAAAGCCCTGAAGCACTACCTAGTGCAAACTGATCCTGATTGAGACAGAATGACATGTAGGTGCTGAAACATGCATCTGTGTTGACCAATGAGCAGTTCCATTGTCAGCTGTCGTTAAGGACAGAATATGTACATTGAGGACATATACAGCCTCGGGACCAGGATGTTAGATTGCTCAGGTCAGAGAGTGCCGTTCCACATTGCTTTGCACTGGAGTCGACAAGCTGATTATCAAGTTTAGTAGTTGTCAAGCCTAAGAGTTCAACCTTGAAATGCCAACAAACTCAATGGCATTAGATTTTCACACAAGCAAAAAGACACATGACTAAATATGCATTCTTATCTGTGTAAATCTATACTAGGTTTTAAATAATGTGTGAGCCTCAGCATAGCTGAAGAAAGAGATCTGAAGAAAACAGATCATCCGAATAAAAGAATCAATGAGCGAATGAGTGATGTAAAGATTTCTACAGTTTTGCCAGCTTGCGTTTAAATTTAATTTAATCCCAGGCGAGATCATTAGATTCAAAGTGCATTTGTTCATCACCAAAGCCCATTTCGGCAAGGATTTAATTTGTCAAAAAGTGTTTGTCAAAGATCCAAAAAAGGTATTTATTTTTCCTCCGTCAGGAGGGAGATTTGATTCATTTTTCCATGCAGTCGTGAGCCAGCCCTTCATCCTCATATCCTGCGGTTAAAGCGCGGATTGTGAAGGGCTTATGCAATCCAGTCTGCTTTGGAGCACTAACACTGAGATGAGCTGCTACATTTTACAGCAGGAACAGATAGTGATGACAAGCACACGCACATGTCAGACAAATAAGCATGCAATGATGCACACGCGCATCACGCAAACTCACAGTCTGTCACGTTTATAAACATATTTTAATGATAAAGACTTAATGCTACAGCATGCAATGACATTGTAAAGCAGAGCTGTTTAAATTGGGGTTCCTTGACCTCAGAGGGCCAAAAGGGGGTGCTAGTGGGTCTGCAATATATATATTTTTTTTTTACTAAATGTTTTGGGATATCAAAATAAGCATATTAACTAAAAGAAATTTTTTAACATTAATTTAATTATAATTTCATTTAAATGTTGAAAACAAACATTATTAATACGTTTACTAAATTTGATAATGTTACAGGGCTACAATATAATAAATATGTAGCTATTTATCATGCTGCAAGATTATCAGATTCAAATTATGGATAATTTTGAAATATTCATAATACGAATAATAAACATATAGATTCAAGATTTTATGTTTTTTAAAGAATCCTCTTCTGCTCACCAGGCTATTTGGGGCAAAATATACGTAAATTCATATTATGAAATACTATTAATTTAAAAAGAATTGTTTTCTATTTTAATATATTTAAAAATGTAATTTATCCCTGTGCTGAATTTTCAGCATCATTACTCCCGTCTTCAGTGTCACTTGATCCTTCAGAATCATATAACTAGATATACATACCAAGTATATAGATCGATATATCGATAGATAGATAGAGTCGATAGATGATAGCTAGATAGATTAGATAGATTATATATTATTATACTATTATATTTCTGAGGTTCAGATAATATTGTGAAATACAATTATTATCTAGCAAACCATTATGATAATTATAAATTATTTTACAAAGTGTGTATACATGAAAATGTATCATTTTCTTTATTTTATGTCCCTGTTTTAGAAAACTGTGTGCTTCCAACTTTTTGGGACAACAGCTTGAAGCATTTTTGTGTTCCATCATTACAACATGGCTGTTCTGTTTGAGTGTCTAGGTACTTTTGGCCATATAAGTAAGTTCCTCAAGTTTTTCCTTTTCTCTCTCCCCTCACGCACATCTGCACACAAATACAGACCCAGTCATGCATAACAGCAGACTCTGCAATATCTATGCTGTATTTCAGAGCAGTAGGGAATTGTCCACGAATGGAGCACGGCCAGAGAGTTCAGTGTGGACCCAGAGAGAGTGCTGGAGGCTCATCAGATGGGATCGGCCTAAACTAGGAGGGCAGTGTTCTCGACGTCATTGGAATCACAAAACCAGCTTCCCCCCAAAATAGCCTGATGTGTCCGTGCGCTTGTCTCTGAGGCCTATAAAAACAGACAGCCAAAAACAGGAAAGAGAGAGAATAGGACAGTGCACGGGACGGTCCGAGGAGTCACATGCCCAGAAACATCATCTTCTCCCACTCGCTCTGTCTTTAGCCTTTTTCATTTTCCCCCTCAGATGTCTCCTACCATCCACCTCCCTCTTTTCGATAATTCCACACAGTAACAACCACAATTTCCAAACTGTTTTGACAGACACGGCCCTGTTCGCTATAATTGTTCTTTCCTTTTATGTGTTTTGTTGGATTATTCGCAAATCCTCTTTTGAATGCAAAAAATCAGCAGATTTCTGACTTTACCTCTAATGACACTCACAATTTTCTTCCCCCGCCCAATCTTTCAGTACAGACCTCAATTGAGTTGGCATTTATGAAAAGCATATACAGTATGTTTCCCAGACAGCATATAATCCAGTGCTATTACAGATGAACTATATTGCAACAAATGCCAGAGGTGGCAGGACTAATTTGCAACAACAAACGGATGAGAAAGTATGCTACTTTTGCAGATGATTGTCTGAAGGAAGCTGTTCTGTTGTCTGTGATCTCAGGAAACAAATTTTTGCTCTCTGCAACCATTTGGACTCGAATAATATGTTCCGACAGAAAGACTGACAGAAAATCTATCAAAATTAGTCATTAGTGGAGTTGCAGTTTTTAACGTCACATCATTCCACATCAGATCTGCCTTTACCCACCTTGCACTTTGTCAGTTAAAAGAAAAAAATTGCGTCTGACATGCCCAGTGGCGCCGAAACAGTCTTGACATTTCCATTACCCAATCCCTGTTCCATACGCACCTCCCTAATATTCTCTCTAAATCTCTTGTTCGGCTCCTGGAAAGGTGTTTTATCAGATCAGATCATATACTGTTGCAGTTATTTGTAATGTCGTTGCTCTGAAAATCTTGTTTTTCCAGTCATTTGATCAATCTGACTCAATCTGGGAAGTGTAATGTTCTAAAACAGGGATTACAGGAACTGTCATGCAAACATGAAGATTAAGGTTACAGAAAAACGAGTGATATCTAAACAAATTCCGTGTGGAAAAGTTAAAACATTGTTTCAAAACTGTCACAGGCATAGTCAAAAACAGTCAGATAAGTCGAATGAATTTACCACACAGACATTCATGCAGGGGGATCATTCTGCTAATCTGTTTTCTGCGTCATCTCTGAGTAGGCATATGTCCAGTTATAGGATTTATGACAAAATTTAGCCTAAGTTGACCTCCTTTCAGCCAACTCTGTTGAAAAGCATATGACAGCGACAACATTGAAACAAACATCCTCCTCATGAAACTAATGAATTATAGCTAATTGTTGAATCAGGCACTTCTACAGTTGTATTGGTATAGCTTGCTCCGTGCAATGGTTGAAATTCGCCAGAAATTTTAAAGTAGTATGCTGCGTATTTTTTTTCTTTCTTTTTTTTTTTGTGCAGTTTCAAAATTTATATTTGAGAAATTACATATATGTTGTAGTATGCAAGTGTCTTCTAATGTTACAACCAACTTAAATAACAAAAAAATTAACAACCAGCATTTTGCAGAACCCAATAGGAAAATCCAAGTGAAAAATGCTTATTATCTTCCAGGATTATGAATTGAACAGTTTTACTCAAATTTTTCCAATTGTTTGGTTCCCGTGTCTCTCAATTACACCACATTAGTGTAGAACAATAGAAAAATCTCTTTTCTTATTAATCTTTTTTGCAGAGTATAGACACAAATCCACCCTGCTTTGTAGATGGATCCGCAAAAAAACATTTGCCAATATTGCATTGGGTAAACTGCTTGTGATCTGACCTGATTTAGCCCTCAAAACATAATTGCAAAGACACCACCAACCTTGATACTGTTCCAGAGTTCAGCTGATGCAAGAAAACAATCATCTATAATCAGACCAAATATTATTTCCAAAACATTTGTTCTTAATATTTAACATGCATGAATGACACTACAAAGACATTACCAGCTTTGTTTTCTTTGTTTGCATATGCATTAAGGCCCCTTCAAAGTCATGTGACAGTACAAGATGTCACTTAAATCAAATCAATGCTTTTATAATTCAATATCACTGCATGCATCTGCTCTTTAATAGTGTTCATATTTAATATGCAGCAATGACTGCTTTGCAGTATCCTTCAAACTAGCACTGCAACGATTTTATGTATATAACAGTTAGACAACAGACTAACTGTTGCTTATCATTAAAATTAAACTAACCATTATATTAATTATATTAAGAACTAATTCAGTATTTATGGATTGCATCTTATTCATCATATTCTTGTAGATTCCTACAATATAAATTAGTGCTTTAAAAGCACTAATGTGCTTTTTCAAATTTGCATTCACAACTGAATACCCATACATTACAGGGGACAAAAAAAATATTTATAATAGCTCTATAATTAATTAAAACCTGATCTAGGTTTACTGAGAATTTAGCTACTAAATCTTAAGTATTTTAGAGATGGCTTATCCAAACATGCTGCTACAACCAACAAAAATGGGCCACCTTCAAAACCAACCGGTCTTGTTGCAGTTACTGATAACAACAGAACAAAGGGCTGTACCATTCTCACTGACACTCTGACAGTAATATTCCAAAAATGCCTCTATTTTCGCCTGCCATAGCGAGCAAAGTATTATAACGGCCTGGAGAGAGGATTGGCTGTACTGACATAACAATGAAATATTCACATAAAAGCCTACCTCTCATTGAACCAGAATATTACAATAAATTGACTAAGCCTGAAGTGCTTAAGCTTGGCTCAAAGATATATCAGTCACAAAATCATCCGTCTCTGCATGCAGGAGTTACTGACTCTACACAAACCGTTTATTCAGCCCCAGCAACAACACACATAGAGTGTTTAATGGTAAGCTGCAAAAACACTGTTTCAAGTTCATCTCGATTAACTCCAAACACTCTGGATGCAGAGTTCGCTTTAAAAGTAGCCATATTTTCAGCAGGGGGTGGATGGAGATAGTGGAAACAAATTCTGCTTAGCTGTGCTAACCCAAAATCAAAAGACAACTCCAAAACTGCAAACAGTAGTGAAAAAAGCTCTGGCAAGAGTGTGTTGGCTAATGATAGTTTAGCAGAGTTCTGTAATGTAAAGAACTATCACCCTGCAGCCCGAGACTGGTTGCCCACTGAAGCTAAGCAGGGTTGAGCCTGGTCAGTACCTAGATGGGAGACCTACTATCAGTGGAAGTAGCACGAGAACCTCCCTGCGGAAATAACGTAAGGATGCTGCCATGAGCAAGCGCTGTTAGTGAGCGCAGCAGGGCCGGACGCATCACCCTGTGGTCTGTGTGGGTACCATAAACGCCCCAGTGTGGGGGGGGGACTGAGGCGGAGCGACACTAAATATTAGCATTTTACCAAAAAGCACACTTTCGGATGAGAGTTTAAACCGAGTCATGACTCTACTGTGTGCGTCATCAAAAATCCCAGAGATGTCTTGTCGCCCCCCCGATGAAGAGGTGTAAACTCGCATCTGGCCAATTCGCCCATGCGCCTACTGAGACCATCATGCGATCTTGCCTAACCACTCCCCATATCTGCACTGATGTCCCTCATCACTCTGTCTCCTCTCCACAATAAGCATGGTGTGTGGGAGCCGTTCTGCGCACTAGGCTGCCCCTGTAGCATCATCCAGGTGGCACGCTGCCACAATAGCGAGGTAGAGTGAGGAGATTCCCTTCTATGTAAAGCGCCTTTGAGTGCCAAGAAAAGTGCTGTATAAATGCCTAAGCGAATTTTTTTTTTTTTTTTTTTTTTTTTTTTGTTTTTTTTTATTGTTTTTTTGTTATTTTTTTTTTTTTCTTGTTTAAATTAAATAAAAATAAAAAATATATGAAAAAAAATAGGCTTTGGAGAATTTTGTCTTGTGTTTCTCTTTAGACTGCAGGGCCATCATGGAGTTTTGCCTTGTAAACAGTGTCAATCGAGCTGGCCAGAAACATTGCTGATTTACTAGAAACTCTGGAAGTCAAACTCTAGGCTGGCAAATGACAGAGCCACTCAAATTACTCCCATCCCATATTGAGAAAACATTAGCAATGCTGTGACTTGGAAAAATGTGAAATGAAGAAAAGGGGAAAGAAAATCTGAATTTCCTGCAACTTGGTGATGCTTGTACTGCTTCAGACAGCTAAGAACCTGGTCCCAACGCTGACCCCAATTTGAGACCATCCCAGATGAGATTATCTTCACTTAACACTAAACAGCTCTTTGGCACCCATCCCTTTCCATCTCCAACATGAGATATTTTTCTTTTTTTTTTTTTTTTTTTTTCTTTTTTTTTAATCTTGGCCTTATGCCACTCTTTGTCTCAGATCCTCCCGGTATCTATTAGAGCTGCCTTTTCAGACTTTAAGACGACAAATTGGAGCTCTCTGGTGTTAGAAACTACCTGGAAGTCACACTCCCCCCCCACCCTGCTCCCTTTCAAAGAACTAAAGCCCTGTTGCCAGAACAAGCTGACCAGCTCAAAGAAATTAAACCTAGTTGGCCCATGTCAAAATCAAGTTAAAAACATTTCACAAATAAAATAAAACCCCTCTCCTTGCCATAAAACATTGCGGTGGTGTTTTATCCTGCTTCTGGAGGGCCAATGTCCTGCAGAGTTTATCTCTAACCTGTCCCAACACACCTGCCTAGTTTCTAGCATTCCTGAAGACCTTGATTAAATGGTTCAGGTTTGTTTCAAAGGATTTGAGCTAAAATCTGCAAGATACTGGTGCTTCAGAAGGAGGATTGGACACTGTTTCCAAAACCATATGACTCTTTATTAATACTTCTGGATGGATTTGCTTTCTGGTGTATATGTTACCTGATTAACAACTCTTACCAAGTCATTTGAAAAGACTCCAATTCCTCACCACTGGAATTCGCTGGGTTCAGTGTTTGGTCCTTTTTTCTTTTCTCAGTTTTCACCAGGTCACTTTCAATGTTCATCCAGTATGGCTTCCCCCACATTGAACTTGATGTCAACCGATTACATAAAGTGTGATCTTAACAACTGAGCTCCACTTCCCCACGAAATCGCTCTCTATCTTCATTGATCCAGCTCTAGTTAATGGATCTCAAAATGACAAGTGAACTACTGCAACTCTCTGCTTAATAGCCAATTGAGTGCATTTGAAAAGGTGATCTAGACCAGGACTTGCTTTTAACAGCTGGAAATTCTCTGATCTTACTCTTACTACTTCCTTGATGTGCAAGTACTCAATTCAAGACACTGTTCCTGGCTTACTTTTTACGAAATCATATACCATGACTGGCTACCTAACTCCTGAAACTTTCCTGAGCAAACTGGCATCTGAATATCAGCCGTTCCAGTCGACTGGCTTTATGCAACCAGAAATAAGGGCACAAAGGTGTATTTGAGTCTACCTTGAAGCAAAGTCAAGCTGATATAACGGCTGTATTTGAGGAAGAATCAAAGCTTGCCAGGTTATTAACATAAAAGAAAAAAAGAATTTTGTTTGAGGTACTTCACTAGCAAGTTAACTAGATTCACAAGCAGAAGACGATAAGAAGTTTAATGCATTTTAAATAACGATGGGCTCCTACTTGAATTTAGAGGCCCAGTTTAGTATTCATCCTGCATTCTCAGCCTTAATTGTCACTCACATGATTTGTGCATTCTATTGCAATTCACTTTAGTAGACAAGTAGAAATTCAGGTGAGATGCCCAGGTTTGCTAAATGCCTGAATTTGCCATCATAACGCTGTCATACAATGACCTGAAGTTCCAATCTCAAGGCCCTTTAGCCAACAACAAACCAGCCATGCCTACAGTGCTCTGAACCCAAAGGACATGTTTCTTCCCTACTCCTGACCTTCAGTACCATTTCCTCTCAACTCCGCTCGCTAAAGTGGCTTCTTACAGATGGAAAGTGAGGAGACGAGTGGGGTAGAAAGAGAAAAGGGGAGAAAGAGAAGGTGGGAATAAAAGAAATTAGCATAATTATGTCTGATCATGTCTGCACAGTTATGAAAGCAGTCATAATTGTAGATTATGTTCCTCGATACTGCATTTATCACATTTGATGAATAGAATTTACATGAAAACACTTATTTTGTGTGATAGAAAGGGTAGCTTTATAACACTTGAATGTCTCAGATTGAAAGCATTTATCACAGTCGTCGGGACAGGATGTTCTAGGATAGCCAATAAGACGGCGCCCCCTTCTGGCCAGGAGTGTCCAATCCTGCTCCTGGAGGACCTGAAACAGCTAATCAATGTCTTCAGGATCTCTACTAGCAACTTTCAGTCAGGTGTGTTGAAGCAATTTGGAGCTAAGCTCTCCAGGACGTTGGCCCTCCAGGAGCTGGTATGGTCACCCCTGCACTTAACTTTGTCTTTTTGTTAGACCAGGGCCACTCTTCAATATCACTCTGTCTGTCTTCATTCACCTTGTCACATTCAAAACAAGCTGAAAACTGTGAAATATAACATGCATCTCATTAGGACCAGTTGCCAATTATTAATTTAAACAGCTATTTCGTATATAGTCACAGTGTGTGTTGACCTAAATGGAATGATGTAAAGTGGCATTTTTCAAGATTGCTTAATCATAACATCGATTATATTTTAGATGAATTAATTCTGCAGATCTATGTCTGATTTTAGAAGAGATATTAATCTCAGAAATGGTTGTTCATCAGAGAGACATGGAGAGAGGATGAACTGTGCAGACGTTGGGCAAGAAAGGTGGAAGAAGAGAGTGTGAATGTTTTTTTACTTGCCTTGCTTCGGGGGAGTTTATGTGTGGAGATGCATGTCAGCTGCCTTCCCACTGCGCCTTTTCTCTGTATTAGAGGAGAACGCTACAAAAGCACATCTCACCGTAATGACTCTGATGAAAAGTGAATGAACTGGTTTATGGCCGAAACAGCTCTCTGTCTGAACAAGGCACATGAAGCAATTCCCAAAGGAAAGTTTCGAAAATGAGGTGTGGAAGTCTAATTTTTGAATGTCTCAAATAATGTTTTTGTTTTTTTACCACTGTTAAAAGCTTGGCTGATCTCAGCAAAGGAAGATCATTACTTTGATACTGAACTATTACACTCACTGCTCTAGAGGATGTGATAATGCTCAGAACTTTACGTTTATAACTAGAAGAAGATTGGAAAGAACAGCACCACGTGCCAGTAAAGCCAAAACCACACTGCCTTATGCAAAAAAAAGTCCAATCTACACGTACTTCTTATTGTGGTTTTACAACCAAATGCTGGCGGCAGATATCTGATACGGAACTGAGGTTTTAGTTTTGTTTCAGTGACTTAAGGTTGTGATAAACCTGTTGGTAGTTGCAGCTACCAGAACTCACACGAACTCCCTGGTTTAAATTTCTGATTCACCCAAGCAATGGTGTGTCAGTTGTCTCACAACACGCGTCACACATAATAGTCTGTATTTTGAATGTAATTAAATGATAAAGCCCGTCACAGATAAAACATAGCCTCACAGGGATTTGTTGGAAACGAAAAAAGGATGTTATTGTACAACTGTGAATCTAATGTTATTGAAATTGGGAGGCATGGTATTACAACGTGAACCTGACCTGAATTTAGCAAGCAATTCCAACCTGGATCATATTGCACTTGTGTCTATTCAATAACTTGCAAATTGTCTGCCAGCGGTTTGGGTTTTTTGCTTAATTAGATCCGGTTATTTACGTATCAAATGCTGAATAAATACATTTAAAATGATCTCTTACCAAAAATTTCATCACACTCTCTTCTATCATTGTTCTGATCATATAGTCCAGATTTGCCTTTTGATGTGCATCTTCATCAAAGAGTCTGACTCATGCAACCCCTGCTGACTCGACCATCATGATTACATCTTGATAACGTCTAGAACAAAGTATTTCAATTTAAAGACCTTAGATTCTTGATCATGTAGCATGCAACTTGGATGTTTTTTTGAAAAACATCTTTACCTCGAGAAAAAGCTAACTTCCCAAAAATTCAAAAGAAGCTAGTGGTCATTACAGTCATTAATGCTTGTTTCTTCCTCCACTGTTCTGATCTGATGCAATCACTTGTCAGCGTAGTGTCATTTTGCATTCATTTTTACACCTTCTTTTCTTCAATAAAAAATCTTTGAAGGAGAGAAAGGCTTTTGAAGAGCTTCAAAGTAGGACTGGCTCGCTTTTAGAGCAAAAGGCACTTCAATTTCAAATGCGGACTCATCATCCATTGTGTGTTTGAGTGTGTACAAAATGTGGTAATATTTTTTTAACATAACAATTACTGATAGTGGGCTATGTCCCGTAGTGCCCGCTCTTTATTTTCTGTGTTTTGGGGCTACTCGGCTTCAAAAAGCTCAGTGACCACTAGGGTTGGGTACCGAAACCCGGTACCAATATGACACCGGTACCTATGTAACCGGTATGTACTAGAACCGAATCAGAACGCAGATTTCGGTGCGATGCCTCCATTTCCCCGGCTGCCATGCCTGACCGATCGATTAAAATATTTGTCCTCTAGTTCTCCAAAACTGACGTAAGAAGCATCATTACCAGCATTGCACATGAAAAATAATTTCCCGACTGAGAAAATGCACGTGAACTTAAGTCGGAAAGCTCTAATAATACAAATCCAACAAATCTTTGTAGTAATGCGAGTGTCCATTTTGTTTTCACATTCCGACTTAAAAGCACAACTCGGCAAATGAGAGCATTCTCGCTAGCGAGCTGTATGTGAATGCAGTAATTACACTTGCTCTGATGGCAGCAGGACTAAGCTAAACATGCTTAAATTAAAATGCCTATAGCCATAAAATTCCTTGGGTATCACAATTTCTCACCTGTGATACCAGCAAAAGAATGAAACATCGATAATCCTTTGTACTCACAACACCAATTCAAATGATTACTTCTGATCTGATGGGCTTCTTGCCACAGAATTGAGGCCAGAAAATATGTTCCAAAGAGATACTTTAAAAAAGAATACATATTGCGCATTGGATTATAAATATACTTCAATTATTATCGAAATACCAGAGAGGACCTGCAATAACACAGAGTAAAATATTATTAGTTGCAGTATAGGTTTATTGTCTTTTGTGTATAATTCTAAAACGTTTTGATGTCTCATGTTTATTCAGTTACAGTATAATAGCCATGCCTTTGTATATAAGGGATTTCTGAGGACGTAAGGAGGTCATCTACTCTGTGACGCGATATGTGGCATTTTCCTCCCCCTTTTTCTTTCCAATGGGCGCCCCTCTGGCTCCAGTATGAATGAAAAAGACTTGTGTGTTTATAGATGCTATATGTTCAAACCATTTTGGGGCGAATGTTTTTATTTATTTATTTTTTAATAGTATTCGGTTCAGACCACCGTTTAGGACCAGAACAATTTAAAGCTATCGATGTTAGGCACCGACTATCCCGCAAAACAAATCAAAGATACCCAACCTAGTGACCACAACGGAAGTCCTTCCATATTTCCTAAACTCAATTTAGAAAATATTTAAAGTAGTGCCTGGGCAACGATAACAAAAATAAAGTTTTTAGTTTGTATAATATATATGTGCGTACTGTGGATTATTTAGTATGCTATATATAAAGACACACACATACAGACTATCTATTGAAGAATATTATACCAGCGATTACATGCCTTATATATTTATAATATATAATTTGTATATAGAAATATAGTTAAATTATAAACATAACATTTTTATTAAAATATACATGTGTAGTTATATATACGTGTATAGTCGTGTGTGCGTGTGTAGTGTGTGTGCTGAATATATTGTTTTTATATCCCCCGAAATCATGTAGGAATTAAAGATTATGTTCCATGAAGATATTGTAAATTTCCTACTGTAAATATATAAAAAAACTTAATTTTTGATTAGTAATAAACATTGCTAAGAACTTCATTTGGACAAATTTAAAGATTATTTTTTTCAATATTTAGATTTTTTTGCACCCTCAGATTCCAGATTTTCAAATAGTTGCATGTCGGCCAAATATTGTCCTATCCTAACAAACCATACATCAATGGAAAGCTTATTTATTCAGCTTTCAGATGATGTATAAATCTCAATTTAAAAAGAATGACCCTTATGACTGGTTTTGTGGTCCAGGGTCACTTAAACATATAGTGGTGTATTTATGATTATAAAACATACATAATAAATATACACAGTACACACACATATATTATGTACACAAAACATTTATTTTGGATGCGATTAATCATGATTAATCATTGCCCAGCACTATTTTACATATAAAAAGGTAATATTCTACAAGAAATTGAAAAATACAGTTTCAAACATTGAAAATAAAGATTCACATTATAAATTGCAATGTTTCTTAGCAACCATAAACAACCAATAGTTGCAAAATGTTGCAACATGTCAAAAATAAATCGCCCCCATGATAAGCGAACCTTCCTACACTTGAGGTGCTTCATCTGTGACAATTTACAGAATAGATTATAGTTTTCTGCTTGATGTCAAATTAATCACACATAAAGCAGTATAAACAGTATGGCAGAATCTCATTTGGGTCACAAAAAATTGCTCGAGGGCTGCTTTCAGTAAAATAAAATTACAAAAATGTCCAGCTCGTTCCCTGAGGATAAAATTGCTCCTTTTGATTTTTGTAAGAAAAAAATGGATTCAGTGGATGTTTGCATAGAAACTCTCTCCGCCATTTCTCCTCCACCTCCTCCACCTCCTACATCCCTTGCAGATCCTGCACTCCACTTCTGAAGGGTGTCATGAAGATAACTCATGCCTAACATGAAGAGAAGAGGAAGATCAACATGGGAAAGATGAAGATGGTTAGTTCAACTCCTGCTGGCTCAAATGTCAAGATTTACGCCCTCTTCAAGGTCTGTATTGAAGGATCACAATTCAAAGAGAATCCACTGGCTATTAGTAACCAGAGTTAAGAGGACTGCCTGCTTGCTTCTGATACACAGAAATAGAAAACAAGTAAATACTGAAAAAACAATGACGTATACTGCATTAAGACTTGTGAGTAAAGCCAGAAGCACTAACATTCAACAATAAATGATACAATATGTCAAATCGAGCTAATCCCAATTATTAGGATGCACAATCTACATTGTTTTAGACTAACAAAAACAATACAGGATGGCACAACACCAACATCCGATACCAAGGTTTGATTCTCAGTTAATGCATTAACTCATAAAAATGTAATGCACACGTATTATGCAATGTACATTTCTTTGGATAAAAGCATTTGACAACTGCATCAATGTGAATGTTCCATATACAGTACTGTATTAACTGTGTAATAGATTTAAAGACCTGAAGGCACAGTTTTCCTCTGAAACTGTTTAAGTCCTGTTATGTCAGGCCTGACATATCCACCTTTTCCTCTCTCGTGTTATTTTATTTTAGAAGTGTAAGGTATAAGCAGCTGTGAAGAGAGGAAGAGATGAGTAATTGAAGACAGGGTCAAATGAAATTAACTTGAAGCAAATTTGAAGTACCTTGATTCATTCCCAGTCTGATACACAATGTGACCTCGGTCCAACAGAGCACAGAACCTCGCTGTCACCAGACACAGAACTGTTACATCATCAGAAACACACATGTGCACGCACACACATGCTAGCACACTTACAAACACATAGTACTCACATGCGGCCAATCCCTAGGACATGTCACATCGTATGTAAATCAAAAACGGGTTCACTAGGTCTAACTGCTTTTTAGAATATGCACGTGCCACACAGTTTAAAGGCTTTCTTGTTTTCTGCTCTGAATTTTAGCACGCAGGCATTTGCATAAGTCACGTCCGGCTTTCCGGCCTTTGGCCTGAAACAGCCAGAAAGCACTTAGCAACTCACCTCCATGACTCACTCGCAAGTAATTAGCAACTGTGATTCAGTTAGTGAAGTAAGAACTAGTTTCCATGCAGAAAACAAGATGGAGAGTGTCCTGGCGCTCCAGGCTTAATGTTTCACGGCCAAGACATTAAGAATCATTTGCACATGAAATATCAAGCCTATTTAATTTCTGTGTTTTTCAACTAAAACATTTGTCGTCATATTTGACTTGACATTTTTAATTTAAAAGTGGTCTTGGTTTAAAAAACTGTTGAACTGAGACGTGTGCTTTGGAGTAAAGCAGTAGCTTGTCATTTATGAGTCACTATTGCATAAACAATCAAAAAATATTTCAAATCAAGGTTTCCCAAACAGACCTCCCAATCTGCCACTGGCTGAACAAAACATTAGCCCCCCCTCCAAATTCCTGCCATTGACTGAACCACTGTTGCCGTGTTGGGCTGGTAGGGTTGATGAAAAAATTAGAAAACAAAGCAATGTCTTGGAAGGGTTTGCATTTAACAGTATTAGCATCCAGAGAACTATAACATTGTGTTTATTCTAAGTGGCCATTAAAGTTTTTTCATCTTCTGTTTAATTATTTGAGCTCTTCAGTCTGGGGATGTGTTTATCATTCATTGGCCTGGAAAAAAAAAATCTCACTGCTCGCTGCTGACAGCAAACTTCCCTATTCTCATAGAATTAGACCAGTAATTAAAACTTTATAGTTATCATTTTTTTTTTTTTTCATTTATGCGGATAAATCAAAAATTGTGGGGGCTGATACTACAATTATTTTCTATTTTCTCTAAATGAATTTAAATACTGAATTAAAGACTAAAAGCTAAATTCAATCAGTTTAATGCTACAAAAATAATTTAATTTAATTTAATTTAATTCAATTTTAAAAAACAACAACAAAACAGAACATTCCAGTGCCACTCTGCCACACTCTAGCACAGGAGTTCTCAAAGTCTACATTCAAAGGTCCAAATCTGAATTTTCATCAGTGTCAAAGGTCCGGACCGGAACAACTGGTTATTACAAAACTTGTTTTTAATAAACATACACAACATGCATAACAAATAAACACTAATTAAAATAAATAAGTGCAAAAGTGCCACAAATTATTTACGGGTCAGAATAAGGGTTTTTCTCTGGCCGGTGCCGATATTTAGAAATCAGGGCAGCCGTTGGCCGATATATGATGATTTTTTTTGGGCCGATATGTTTGGTCAATTTTTTTTTTTCCCTTTATCTCATAAAAGCGAGTTTGAGTAAATGATTATAGCAGGGCACAAGATGGTAATAGTAGTAATAGTAGTAGTAGTAGTAGTAGGAGTAGTAGTAGCCTAATCTAGTGATTAATACATGGCTCAAAGAACCTCCAACAGTTCTGCAGCATGCTTTTTGTTTATCTTTGCTGAGAGAGACTTGCAAATGCAAATTGATTCTCTGCCAGCAGGAGGCGCTTTGGGAGCTGGAGATATAAAGGTTTCCCCGGTAAAGGCTGTAATCAAATACAAAACGCTAGGAAAGACTAAATGAAAATGACATCAAGGCTTCTCTGAAGACGGTCGGTTCTTTTCAATTATACATTCATATAAAAACACCCGCGCTGCATTTTAATTTTGAAACGTGCAGTGCTCAGTTTATTCAACGAAGTAGAATCCTTTAGGAAAATCTATTTGTGGCGATCCGTTTTGATTTTATGATGGGCCGCCACAAATAACTCAATATATAGGAAACACTGTACACTGCTATAAGTCAAATGGCCATAATCATAGTGATAACAAAAATAAAATAAATAAAAAATTACTCATATTAGCGGTGAAATGTCGTCCGATTATGTCAATCGTCATACTCAAAGGGCGGCGTTTCCGCATGGCAGTTGCCATACCCTAGCCCAGTCAGGTGTGCCACGAAAAATTATCCAAACTTAATATCTCTATTATATTTCGTCATTACTTCTTTAAATCATAGGGTTTTTTACAAATATTTAACCAATAATAAAACTTCATAATGCCATTGGATCCTCAAACTGTCAGCGAAACCTCATAACTTCACCCCACAGGAGTGCACAGGAGGAGACAGATCTCTGCTTTTTTGCAATGCAGGGGTAAATAAATAACTGACGTTTGAATAGTACAGCGTTTTCTTTACTCAAACACTGTCTTTAAAGGCAAATGTTTTTGTGTGTTTGAAGAGTGGAGACGAAGTAGGCTATTTGCCATCTAGTTGTAGCCAATATACTTTTTGTATGTTTTAAATATTCTGCGCATATCGCGCGTCATCATTTATATCATGAGATTTTGGCCTAGTGTATTAAACAACAAGAAAAACTAAGCACCCATATAGCTACAATAAACGTTATATAACCTGTAAAAATTGATGAAAGCATAATGCGATGCACTAATCAGATGCGGCCGTTATATTGACAGACAAAACACAGATCTCTTCATTCGCCGGTCAAAAACCTTGTTATTTGAGCTTGATTTTCATATCATGTTAAGTGCAAATGTCTGATACAGTACCAACACTGACGACGCAGTGTTTAATTATTGATTTTTCCCCCCCTTTCTATCTTTTCCCCCCTGTAGGCTATTTCAGTGCTTCCATGGGATTGCTTTATTTATCAACCCACTCCATACCGGAGTCCGGACTTTGAGAAGCACTGCTCTAGCAAATGTATAGCAACATGCTAAAAGCTAATTAGCACACACTAGCAAATGTATAGCAACATAAAAGCTAATCAGAACACCTAGACAACTATAACAACAGTTTTACCATTCATTCATTCATACATACATACATACATACATAACAGCTAATATGCGTTATTTGTAAATGTATTTTAGTTTGTAAACAGTGCTAATATTCTCTGGGACGAGTTCTACTGTTGAAGGGTAGCTGATAAAGCATTAAATATAACAACAAAACTCTTTCCGTGCAAATGAGGCCTGGTGAATACAGCCAGTCCTTAAACCTCAATAAGTATATTCATGAAAATGTTTGATTAAATAATAGATGCACTCATCAAAATCTGGATGTACAATGTAGGAAAAGCAAAAAAAAGAGAAGAAATACAAAGAGAACACTCAACTGCACTTGATTCTAATAGCAGACAGTAGAGAGCAAATAACAATGCCAAAATGAGCTTGCACTAATAGTGATTAATTACAACACATTGCCATTTGCTATTACATTAAAGACACCTGATAAACCCGTCTCATGCCCTCTTTGTTTAATCCATCTCTCCAGGTGTAGGAGTATCTGTACCAGAGTTTCAGTGAGTCATTACCACGCACACTTGGGTTAGTACTGATCTGACATCAGCTGAGCGTGCCTAGACTAATGGCCCATCAAAGGAGACTCTCAGTGGAGGTCCCACTTCCTCTCTCTCTGTTATGACAGCGGGGACGCCTCGTATTCTCCAGCGACAGATCTGTTGGAAAGGCTTGACATTGGTTCACACCCCCACAGTCCTGTGCTCAGGTACGGCCCATCGAGACGAGTTGAGTCACGGATCAGTTTCGTTAGGTATTAGCCATGTTGCTGTCTCAAAGGGGGGTGGTGAAGTCACCAGGCTTACACATTCATCTCCAGCGAGGGATTTGTATGACAGCAGATTTACGTGCGGTACATTTGTTAAATGTATGGGTCTGAAGCCCATAGACAAACACTTTTATTGTTTGGGCTTCTCTGGAGAACTCCAGCTGTCTCTCAGTAAGGAAATTAGTCATTACTCATTAGTCACGGATTGGCTCCCACAACACACGCTGCTGAAAGAGGCTGTTTGCAGTTGAATATGGAGCGTGTTTGCGTTGCTCTTTGGGATGTTGGATGTTTACCGAGACAGCCATGCCAAACACTTATCCAGAAGAAGAGTGTTATTCCCACTTGGGACTGAGATATAGAACCTTATTATCATGTATTGGTATATTTGCACATGACTATTGCAAACACACCAGGGGCTTGTGGTGGGTTTGTGTTATATTAGTCCCATTTAAATTCATATTTTAGGTTAATTTGATGTTAATGGTTTTCAGGTTAAAAGCAAGAAAGAGTATACTTTTGCAAATGTTGGGGTCAATAAGATTTATAATTTTTTTGAAATAAGTCTATTTTATGTTCACCAAGGCTGCAGTTATTTATCAAAATACAGTAAATTTGTAAAATATTTTTACAATTTAAAGTAATTGTTTTCTATTTTAATATATTTTAAAATGTAGTCTTCCCGTGATGGCTAAGCTGATTTTCAGCATCATTACTCCAGTCTTCATTGTCACATGATCCTTCAGAAATCATTCTAATATGCTGATTTGATGGTCAAGAAATATGTTTTATTATCTTTATTCAACAGAACAGCATTTATTTGATATATAAATCCTCTTAAAACCTCCCATCTGTCTGTTTATTTATATCAAAAATACTTCTTAGGCAGAATCATCCTTTATAGAGAATACAATCCCATAATGCATTGCAAATAAATCCAGATGACAGAGAAGTGAAATGTTTATTCAGTACTAAATTGTATTATTATTTTAAAAATAATAATTTAGAAAACAGCCTACTTTTACCCAAAAGTTTGTGTTCTGTTTTTTCAGCTTATTAGAATATTACATTGCTCTGCATTGCTATATTAAAATTTACATTTATAATTTGTCTTTTTAGGGTGTTTTTTGATCAAAAGCATGAGGAACATGACAAGCAATTTATCATATATGAGGCAACAATAATAGAAGCACTACAATGTCAAGTTCTAGGAATAACAACACCAGTGCAGAAGCTGTAGCTGAAGTAAAAATGCAGAAATCAATTATGAGTCAAGGTTCCCCAGTGCTTTGCATACAGAGCTCTGTTTGTATGACGCACTATGTAGAGCGTTTCAAAACAGTCACTTGTGTTTCTGACTTCTTTTAGTATGTTGTCTTAGTAGGCAGGATGCAGCTTCCTAGGTTTAAAACAGAAGTAAAAGCACACATCTTTGCGGATTTCTGGTTCTTTCTCTCTTTTGTCCCTCACTCACTCACAGCCACACACAGCGAACAAATAAATGCTGCTCAGGCTACAGGCACCTGTCGTTCTTGATGCTAATTGACATCTTTGTGACGGCAGAAGCCCCTGTCTGCGTGCGTCTCTGTCAGGGTATGGCTAATGGCTTCTGGCACTCTGCTACAGTAAGTGGTCATGAGATTTGATCAGGATGAAGCAGCCTCAGAGCCTTGCTTTACCTCCTGGGTATCCCTGTAGCATGGCTGCTCTGAGGGAAGAAATAAATCCCAGGAAAAGAAGGATTCTGAGAGGACGGCATCCTGTGGAGGATCTGTAAACAATTACTTGAAGCTTGCAAGGGGTGTTTGCATATTAGTCACTGAAGAGTGCTGTGAAGTACCCAGGATAGCATGTCAGAATATTACAAAATCATAGCTAGCACCACTTTCTCCAGCTTTCTTGTTTCTTCTTTCTCCAGCTCTTGTTTTATTTACCCGCATGTCGTTCCAATCCTGTATGACTAGTTTTGACTGGATGTTTAAATGAACAATACGTTCTTTTAAAAATGAAAGCTTCTGCAAAACAATATTTGTGTCTTTGACTATTTTTGCATTATTGACTACATTGCATGATTATTGTAAGCTAAAAAATTTCCATAATATTGTTTCCCAAATCACACATTCACACATCCTAAATTCATCCACCCACCCCAATGTTGCTGTCTTTATTTAAAAATGTATACAATTACATTCTTAAACAAACAAACCAATTTAAAGCCTGATTAATTGCATGATATACACTAAATCTCTGAAGCACAATCCTGGAAACTGTACGTGCCCCTCGACTTTTAACCCACGTGCCTTTACAGAGCGAAGGCATGGATGACACAATCCTTAAAAGGGCATCTTTCTCCAAGCCTCGGAGACTGTTTATGTAAGCCAGCATAGCCTGGAACATCTACAGGCCCAGTATCAGTCATTAGATTAATGAGCACATCCCTGGAGATCCTTCATGCAAAACAAAGATGTCACAACAGGCTGTTCTTCATGACGAGATCTGTTCGTCCCCTAGCAGTGCTGCTGACATGGTGTAAGAGCTCCTTATGCACATTTGTTCCTCCATAATGGACAAATCATCTCTTTTCGGTTACGTTGTGCCCTGAAATGACCAATGTGCGCTACTGACGCAAGAAGGTTGGAGATCTTTTTTCTCAAAAGTAAACAGCTTGAAAGTCAATTATTAAAGCAACCAGCACGATCCGAGTCACCTTGACCACACAGTGTGAGATGGAGGGTTAAAACACCAGCAGAAATTACAGTTTTGGAAGAAAATCAGTTATTAGTCTGAGATTAAAACAATCTCCTGTGGACAAGACACCGACCCTCTATTCAATGTAAACAAAAGTCAAGAACGTTTTACTTGTGCACCGCAGACGTGTTCAGACTAGTGGACGTCATAGAGTCTGACGTTGACTTTCAATTACAGATAGTACAAGGAAAACAATGCTCAGACCTTCAAAGGTAGGATTACACATCTGGAGGGAAGTTCAATTTAATCTCCAAAGCAAGCTGGAAGCAGCATCAGGGGTTTAATTAAGAATGAAATTTCATTTTCAAACTTCTCTTGAATGAACGAAGACCAACTCATTATTAAAGGCTGCATATAAACAAGCCAATTACACAGAGAGTGAGGCGTGAAAAACATAATAGCCTATGAAATCATGTTTTAATGCAATTTCAATTTCATACAATTAAAATGGAATGAACATTCGCCTGTCGGACAGAAGATGAAACAATGGTTAGAGGTGTCGATGACGTTAGATGTGGGTTTGGGGATGGCTGAGAGAAGTCCAGTGGTTTAATGAAGCACTCATTAAAGCAGATTCACGTCACGGCACCAGAGTCCCTTGAGGAAGGAAGAATGAGAATGAAATGCAGAAAAAGGCATGTTAGCAGACAGAGAGGGAAAAACACAAGATTGATTTTAGCTATCAGAATTTTGCAGGTGGTCTATGGACGAGATGTGTGTAAATGGAGTACATGGAGAAAGGATGGCGTTAGTTGTCACACTTTTTGCTCCAATGAATATTTATCAGGTTGCATTAATTATTAAAGTACACTTCAAGCATAATCTCAAGAAAAGAGGAATTGAGGATCCTGCATGCTTTTTCAGTCTATGTGACATGATTGCAATTTATAGCAACTGAATATGATCTTACACACCTTAAAGTTTTTGTTAAAAACAAATCTGTATTGAATTTTTATAGAATATTTTTAGAATATTTTTAGCATTATAGTTTAAGAGGAAAAAGCATGCAGTTTATTGAACATATGTTGACCTACCGGTAGTGAGGTATGTTGTCACACAGTGGGAACCTGCCGTTAAACAACCTATATGAATAGAATAGAATGGAATAGAAAACAATTAATGAAACTCCAAATGTGTAACATTAAAAATATAATAAAAAATTGATATGATTATATAATGTAAGCTGTTGTCTAAATAAATATTTTTTTTAAGTAATGAATAATTAGAGGCAATTATTACTTAATAATTCAATTATAAATTGTATGATAAACTGCAGTTAAAAATTGCAGGACCTAACATTAATCAAATCTATAATGTATCAGAAATATGCTACTGGAAACTACTGGAAAATATGTTACTTAAGTGAACAAAACATTCACAAAAAAAATGTTTTTGCATTCGGTGGCGCATTACCATGAAAAACAAAACTACTCTACTGTATCACCAGTGGCTCTGATGTAAGGAGAAAATGAAGACTCTTATATTCACTTTTATATCCAGTTACAAAACACATGTACTGCTTACGAGACATTGTTGTCGCTACAGCTGCTCGACTGTGAAGAATAAGTCGATGACCGTACAACTAGCTGAGGGTGGAAATATGCTACTAAGGGACAGTCCGTCAGCAGCCGTGGGTGGGGCCTGAGTAGTATGACATCATACTGTTTAGAAAATCAAAACGGGTTGATAATTGAGACTGTTTAAGTTTAAAAAAAGGAATGAATGGATTTTTTATCATTGTAGGGTAGTTGTGTCCACACACTGCTAAGACATTTATATATAAACACCATGTAAAAGTGAATTTTGCCTCCAATGTCCCCTTTAAGACAGTAGGTGTTTGAAAATAGCATACAAACCAATACCCTTTGACTCAAAACTGTTACTGAGAGTTACTCTTAATTAGGAATAGATACTTTTTGACTTACTGTGACTGTCAAAAAGTGGCTCAATTTCCCTGAATCGACCCTAGCAGTTGTGACAACTTGTGTGTGACAACTAACCCCAGTCTCCCATACATTATGGAATATGCTTTTCTGAGTGGTTGCATTCAAGAGTGTCCAAGTGTTCTTGGCTACAGTCAAAAGTGTGCGTGAGTGTGTGCCTCTAGTCTTCTATAGTTATGGATGTGATTAAGAGGCTCAGCAGAGGGAGCGGTGCTCTCTGATCCTCCCCTGAGCTCCGCTGTCAGCCGCTAAAGAGACAGAGGCTCTAAATGAATCCTCTCTTTACACGCCAGTTAAAAGGACTTCAGAGCCACAAGACACCCCAGAGAGCAGCCTGTCCAGCTTGCTTCAGACCGCTACACCCAACGCCTGCCAACCATATCTGGCTGAAGGCCAAGCCTAGATTTAGCTGAGCTGCGTGAGGATCTGTGTAACGGCAACATTAACCTGGACAAGATTTACATATGTGCTGGAACACTTCCTGAATTCCAAGAAATTTCAGCATAAAACCTATATGACGTCAATGATATTAAACAACATTGATTTTTGTGTGTTTTTGGGTCTCATTCACTAGCCAATGCGTTAAGCCTGGATGCAGATATTTTCCCAAATAAATCTCCACTCAATAACTTAATAACATACATTCATACATAAATACATAAATAAATGTTATTGTAATTATTACTGTTAATAATGCATTAATGTATTTGTTTATATTATTTAAAAATAACAATTTAACATTAACTTTCCTCATTGAATAACATTATTATGATATTATTATTATAAAAATAAAAATTAATAACTAATAAAGCAGAGTATGAAAGAATAAACAGGATTTTATTACATATTAAGTAAATCATAAGGAACAAATATTATAATATTTAATTATTATTTGGTATAGTATATTATTATTGAATCAAGTAAATAATAAAACATAATCATCATATAATATCAATTACAAATATTTAAATATACGAGACATATATTTATATATATATATATATACTATGTACAGTGGGTTACGGAAAGTATTCAGACCCCCTTAAATTTTTCACTCTTTGTTATATTGCACCCATCTGCTAAAATCATTTAAGTTATTTTTTATTCCTCATTAATGTACACACAGCACACCATAATGACAGAAAAACACAGAATTGTTGACATTTTTTGCAGATTTATTAAAAAAGAAAAATTGAAATATCAGATGGTCCTAAGTATTCAGAACCTTTGCTGTGACACTCATATATTTAAATCAGGTGCTGTCCATTTCTTCTGATCATCCTTGAGATGGTTCTACTCCTTCATTTGAGTCCAGTTGTGTTTGATTATACTGATTTGACTTGATTAGTAAAGCCACACACCTGTCTATATAAGATTTTACAGCTCACAGTGCATGTCAGAGCAACTGTGAATCATGAGGTCAAAGGAACTGCCTGGAGAGCTCAGAGACAGAATTTTGGCAAGGCACAGATCTGGCCAAGGTAAAAAAAAAAAATCTGCTGCACTTAAGGTTCCTAAGAGCACATTGGCCTCCATAATCCTTAAATGGAAGACGTTTGGGACGACCAGAACCCTTCCTAGATGTGGCCGTCCGGCCAAACTGAGCTATCGGGTGAGAAGAGCCTTGGTGAGAGAGGTAAAGAAGAACCCAAGATCACTGTGGCTGAGCTCCAGCGATGCAGCCGGGAGATGGGAGAAAGTTGTAGAAAATCAACAATCACTGCAGCCCTCCACCAGTCGGGACTTTATAGCAGAGTGGCCCGACGGAAGCCTCTCATCAGTGCAAGACACATGAAAACCCGCACGGAGGACTCCAAGATGGTGAGAAATAAAAATCTCTGGTCTGATGAGACCAAGATAGAACTTTTGGCCTTAATTCTAAGCAGTATGTTTGGAGAAAACCAGGCACTGCTCATCACATGTCAATACAGTCCCAACAGTGAGCATGGTGGTGGCAGCATCATGCTGGGGGGTTGTTTTTCAGCTGCAGGGACAGGATGACAATGATTGCAATCGAGGGAAAGATGAATGAATGCGGCCAAGTACAGGGATATCTGGACGAAAACCTTCTCCAGAGTGCACAGGACCTCAGACTGTGCCGAAGGTTTACCTTCAAACAAGACAATGACCTAAGCACACAGCTAAAATAACGAAGGAGTGGCTTCACAACATCTCTGTGACTGTTCTGGAATGGCCCAGCCAGAGCCCTGACTTAAAAACAAATTGAGCATCTCTGGAGAGACCTAAAAAAATGGCTGTCCACCAACGTTTACAATCCAAACTGACAGAACTGGAGAGGATCTGCAAGGAGGAATGGCAGAGGAACCCCAAATCCAGGTGTGAAAAACTTGTTGCATCGTTCCCAAAAAGACTCATGGCTGTATTAGATCAAAAGGGGGCTTCTACAAAATACTGAGCAAAGGGTCTGAATACTTAGGACCAAGTGATATTTCAGTTTTTCTTTTTAATAACTGCAAAAAGGTCAACAATTCTGGGTTTTTCTGGCAATATGGGGTGCTGTGTTGTACATTAATGAGGAAAAAAATTTTAACTTAAATGATGTTGCAATGGCTGCAATATAACAAAGAGTGAAAAATTAAAGGGGTCTGAATACTTTCCGTAACCACTGTAAATATTGCCAAATATATATATTGCTATATATAGAGATAATATTAGTCAACCCCAAGATTGTTTGTTGTGTTTTTCATACCCCATGTGCTCTGTGTGACCCAGTTTTCCATGTATGTCTGATTGTCATTTGGTTCAGGTGTGTCTTGTTAATTATCCTCATTTACCAACCTATTTAAGTTGTGTTCAGTTCACTGTTTGCTGTCTGGTCTACTACGTCCCTACGTGTGTCTTCTGCCTGTTCTGACCTGGATTTACCCCTGTGTGGATTTATTAAAGACTATTTGCATTCATCTTCATCTTCTTTGTGCGTTTATCTCACCGTAGCGTGACAGAAGACTGGACCTGAAAGTGAAAGTGCTTGGTGTGTGCCAAGGTGACCAGGTGCGCGAGCCGGCTGCTAGACACGCAACGGTGGAAGTGTCAGTAGGGAGCAAGGACGTGGAGGAATGCCCCGCCCACTGCACCACCGCCAGGGGTGAGCTGAGGCTGTGCTCAGAGGATTTATATGCGGATATGCCTTGTCTTCTCCCGCCATCATCTTCTGTCTGTCCCGTCACAACCACGGAGGTTGTGATGGAATCATCTGTCTGTCCTGAAACGACCACGGAGGTCGTAACTGAACTGTCCATCTATATTGAACTGTCCGTCTGTCTGGAATTATCTCTCTGCCCTGAACTATATGCCTATACTATAACAACCACTGAGGTTGTTCCCTTGTCGCTGGCGCTCACGGTGCTTGAAGTGGGCAGCACACACCGTTTCTAACCCCCCTAATCATCCTGAACTCCCATCCAGCCTCCTTCTCCAACCACCTCTGTACCAGTCTTCACCATCGCTACCGCTGTCTCCTGGCAGCCCCTCAGCTCACCATCAGCCCACCATCTGTGCGGTGGGATCGCCGCGGGTCTGCCAGTCTCCATCGGCATTATGGCTAGAGGATCCCTTGTCTCGGCCTCCAACCTCTGAGTCCCTGACTCTGCCTCGACCCTTCAACCCAGCGGCTCCACCATGGCTCCTAGCTCCCTTGTCTCCACCATGGCCCGTCAGTCTACCAGCTCCACTGGGCTCCATCGTTCCTCCGGCTCCGCCTTGGTCAGTCGTTTACCATCTGCCGCCTCAGGACTCCACTCCTCCGGCTACACCTCGTCCCTCCAGCTCTGTCAGGCTCCCCCTTCCCTCCGGTTCCACCTTGGTCCTCTGTCTCTCCGGCTCCACCGCGGCCTTCCGGATCCCCGCCTCCGCCTCGGTCACCAGAGCCATCTGCTCGCCGCACTCCGGAGCATCAGGCGTCATCCCCCTGGCTCTTCGGCTCTCCGTCTCCGCCTCGGGCTCTACCACCACCTGCTCCGCCGCCGTCGGTCGGCCCCCTGGAGCCATCAGCCCTTCATCCACCATGGCTCTTCCCGCCATTGGCTCCACCGTGGGCCGCCATCATGGCTGCAGCCTGGGTCTCGCCTAGCTCCTCCTGCTCCAAGTCCCTCCTGCCTCCTCTCTCCGTCGTCTCCACACTGGACCGGTGTTGTTCCTCCTACCGGGTGGCTGTCTGACTGCCGGCCTTCATGCAAGCCTGCTTGCAGCCCCACATACTCCTTGCCGCCTCCTGAAAGTCCCCCTCAGTCCCTTCCTTTGTTGTTTCTCGTGGCGCGTGAGGCGTGCCTCCGGGAGGGGCAAACTGTCACACCCCAGGGACTGTTTGTGGGTTTTCAGCCCCCCATGTGCGCTGTGTGACCGTGTCAGTCAGTTGAGTGTCATTTGGTTCAGTGTGTCTGTTAATTGCCTCATTACCAACCTATTAAGTTATGCTTCAGGTCACTGTTTGCTGTCTGTCGACTACGTCCCTACGTGTGTCTCCTGCCTGTCTGTCGTGGATTTACCCTCTTGTGGATTTATTAAAGACTATTTGCATTAATCTTCATCATCTTCGTGCGGACTCTACTTCTCTCTCTCTATATATAATTTTATATTATTGTAATACAATAAATTAGATAATAATCTTAATATATATATAATGGTAATAACCAATACATACATTCATCTTCCTCCTCTTCTTCTTATTATTAAATAAGGAAAATTTTATATTTTATATTACCATAAGTTGTCTGCAATAAATTGTTCTCTTGAATCGGAACATACTGCTGTAGGTTTGTGCTGTAGGTCAGTGTGCAGAGAGGCTGATAGGCGGTGGGCCACTCCGTTTCTGACAGCATCACTGCAGGAGAGGTGCTGGAGCCCCCTAGAGACTGACCTGTCTGAGAGAAAGACAGTTTTACTGGCCCCTCTCTATAGGTCAAACTGAGTGTTCTGGAATGCTGGAGAAACCGTGATCCTGCTGTGAATAGAGCACCACATATACAACCTGATGAAAAGGGCCACAGCAACCATGCATGTGGGAGTATTTGATACAGACAATATACAGAGTATTTTCTTAACAGACGTGACCAGGTTATCCATCAAGGTTTATTTACTCAAACAATACAACAGCTCAGTGGGCTGAGTGGGATTGCATTGTTGACACAGGTCAATGTCAGTTTAACTTCTTCCTCATACTAACACTGTTGACAGGTTTTCAAAATATACCTCATAGTCCAATTAGATGTACCACAAAGTTGGAACATAAAACTAGCTTTTAGATCAATAAAGTGTTTTATATTAATGTGAATATAAAATATATATTTTTGTACTCCACAAAACTCCAAATAACAAAAAAAAAATAACAGCATGTAAGTGAAGGTAAATTATTCACTAAAAGATTTGCATGAGCTCTAAAATTTACATATAATAATAATAATAAACAGATAAATAAGAAAATGATTAAATACTACTATTCATTATAATAATGAATTGCTTTTAAGTATAACAAATGCTTAATAAATAATTTGCCTAATAATAAATGAGGCAAATATCAAAGAAAATTATTATAAAATTATTATTATTATTAAGATTATGTACTTATTATGTGTGTCAGGATCGTGGACTTGTTTTGTATGTTTGCTCGTTTAGTCCTGTTCCTTGTTGGTCATGTAGTCCTCGTTAGTTAATTAGTCATTTCTGTTCACATATGTTAAGTAATTTATCCTTTGTATATTAGTTCCTGTCTGTTCCTTAGTTCTTCATTGGGTCTACTTGTTGTGAACGTCTTCCTTGTGCTCTGTGACTCCCTGTTGGATTATTAAAGACTCTCGTTTTGTGAAATCTCCACATCTCCACGTTTCCTCGTACCCGTGCTCCAGCGAATTGTGACAGAAGACCCGACCGAATACAGTTACCTCCGTGTGTCTACCCTCCGTTTTTTTCCCTCAGTGTTTTGTTTCCATTGTGTTATCCATAGATCCCCTCCTTCGCCCTGAATTCATCCTCCTCCTGCTGGAGCAGGGGGAGAGATCGCTCGAGGGCCATACTAGACTGTTCCTGGTCCTCGCTGCTTTAACCAGCTACCCGGCGACGCGCTCTGTGCGTTCTACGACATCAGTTTAAACACCACGTGCAGAGCGCCGTCGTCTGAAGATGGTCCTCGAGCAGAAAAATGCCCGCCACGAGGGAGAAAGCTGCAGATGGTGTGAGCGCGGAGAGGAGCTCCGCCCCCTGCACCGAGGCTGAGGGTGAGCTGTGTATGGTGCGGCGACTGTGCCACACCAAAGAGGAGAGGGCTCCCGTTCCTAAGTTCTGGCCTGAAAGCCCGGAGGCTCGCAAATACGCTTCGGCCCGTCGACTGCACCATGGCTCCTAGCTCCCTCCTCTCCGCCGTGGCCCGGCAGTCCACTAGCTCCGCCGGGCTCCCTCGTCCCTCCAGCTCTGCCTTGGTCTGGCGTCGACCATCCTGCGCCTCGGGACTCTACTCCTCTGGCTTCGCCTCGTCCCTCCGATTCCGTCAGCCTCCTTCATGCCCCCGGCTCCTCCTCAGTCCTCTGTCGCTCCAGTTCCAACGCGGCCTCCCGGATCCGCGCCTTCGCGTCGGTCACCGGCGCCATCTGCTCTGCCTAGGACCTCCGAATCCTCCCCGTCGCCCTGGCTCATCGACTCTCCGTCTCCGCCTCGGGCTCCTCCAACACCTGCTCCACCGCCGTAGGTTGGCCCCCTGGAGTCGGCGGCCATTCCTTCTCCATGGCTCCTTCCTCCATCGGCTCTACCGTGGATCGCCATCATTGGTTGTGGCCTGATCTGCTTGGCTCTCGCCTCCAAGCTCTTATGTTTACTCTCCTTGGCTCCCCCCCCGTCTGATCGGCCCTGGCTCCTCCTGTTTTCTCACTGGCTCCTCCCTCCATGTACTATCCTGGTCTCCATACCCTCCGGTTGGCGTCCTCTCCTGAGCCGCCGCCCCAAGTTCCACCCAGTGGCCGCCTCTGTTGTTACAGGCGCGAGCGAAGCGCTTCCGGAGGGGGGCAAATATGTCAGGCTCAGGACCTGTTTTGTTCTGTTTGCCCATGTTCTGTTCCTGGTCCCTTTTCTTGGTACATGTCCGTCTCGTTTAGTTAATTAGTCATTATGTGCACGTGGTCATCTGTGCACCGGGTTTATAAACCCTTGTATTGAAGTTCCTGTGTGTTCGTCTTCATTGTCAGAGTTCTACTGTGGTTGAAACAATCTTCCTTGGCTCTGTGACTCCCGGTTGGATTATTAAAAGACTCTCGTTGGGTGAAATTTCACGTATCCTCGTTTCCTCGTTCCCGTGCTCCAGCGAATTGTGACAATGTGCTTATTATTTATGTATGATTATTATATATTAGTTATTATTTGTTTACAATTAATTATGTATAATTATTATTTATAATAATTGTTATTATTATTATTATTGCTACTACTACTACTACTATATAAGCCCAGTTAATAATGTTAAATGATGCTTATATTATGCATAACTATATACACACATTTTATGCATAATACATGTATCATTTTAATGTTATTATATGGATTTACGCAAAGATGATTAAGTAATGAATTCTTGGGTTAACTATCCCTTTAGGATAAAAAAAAGAATGTCTTTTGCGCTAAGCTGACAGAATTCACAGTCAGAGCAAATGAATTCTGGTTGGAATAAATCTCCACAGAGCAAGCCCAACAGAATGTGGGCACAAAAAATGGATGAGAACAGCAACTGGTGGTGGAGATCAGAGGACAAAAAGCATTTTGGAACATTTCGTCCCTCTCCCATCATTGACCTGTCTGAGATCACAGTGGCCAGTGCAGATCTGAAGCAGTGTCGAGCTTCTCAGCTCTCAGTCATATTCCTAAAAGTACTGGGTTGATAATGTCACTGTACTATAGAAGAACAAGAAGTAGTGGGCTGCCATCCAGAAGGTCGGGAGTTTGAGCATCGCTGCCGGCATGCTAGTTCTGTGACGTCTCATTGAGATGGCCACTGTGTACCGCTAGCGTGCCCTTAAGCAAACCACTTCCACCATTTAATTGCTGCTCAGGAGACGAGCCTTACATTTACATTTACATTTAGTCATTTAGCAGACGCTTTTATCCAAAGCGATCTTACAATTGGGGGATACATAAAGCGATTCTTCTTAAAGAGGCAAACAGACACAAGAAGTGGTTGTAATACCAAGTTCTTAGACATTGTTCAAATAAGTACAAGCTAAAAAGAGAAGGAATAAATAAAGAGAGATACTTTTTTTTAATTTTTTTTATTCTGCAGCCTCACCTCTCTGATGGATAGAGACTCAGCATCTTTCACCCAAGACACCACAACATCCTATCTAAAGATAACAAATAAACATGAGCGCGTGATGGACTGCATCTTTGCCCTAGATATGAGTTGTTTAGAATCCACTGTCCACAGTCAAGCCTTTAAACATTATTCCAATAGAATGCTCATGATTCCGAATGGAATTAAAAATGGCCTTTGCAGAGGAATTAAAACTAGTTGGCCTGTAACTTTATTACAAAATCCAACATAATAAGCGGTTTTTCATAAATGAATAAATAATCAATAATTCTTTTTATAAATGTAAAAGAGACAAAAACTGTGACATAAGATTTGTATTTATTTATTAATAAATACATACATACTAAATGACTTTTCATTATAAATAAATATTTATAAAAAATAATGTAAAGCAAACAGAAACAGCAACATAACATCACTACTAAATGTTTTTAATAAATAAATAAATACGTCCTTACAAAATTAGTGTAAAAAAACATCTCATGCATAGTAAGAAATATTAATGTATTTAATATTTCGTACCCTATTATATATCACACACTGTTATTTACCAACCTGAATTTATCTGCTGTAATTTCATCCACTCAATGTGTTCATGATAATGTGTGGTCTAATGAGACAATGATCAAAGGAACACATGTGTTTATGTGCGACAAATTTTTCTCTGAGAAAGGAAAAGGTCACTTTCACTCGTCTTCACATAACATTAATAGAGATCCTATTAGAGGCACTGGACTAACATTACTGGGGTTGTGGGAGCATTGATTGTGTGCTAGATTAAAAAATAAATGATAGACTGCAATGAACAGCCCTCTACACCCTGTCCTAACAACATACAAGTGAATACATAATGCCATACAATGGAGATGTTCTAGAAACCCTAAAATGTTACACCTGGGTCATTGAAATTAAAATCGCAATGAGGGTCAGTTGGACAGCTTGGTGCCTGATGTACTCTATTTGGTGCTTAATGATAGAAAATTGTTTTACAGTGTATTTATTCATAATCAAAATATATTAATGTCTAAATGACATATCACTAATCATATTATGTTGGTGGCAGTAGCCTAGTAGGCAGCGTGCCAACATATAGCGCCATTGCACTTCAGGCGTCCCGAGTTTGAGTCCTGGCTTCGCAGATCTTTTTCCGATTAACCATGGTTTTTCTACACTAACCATAGTTTAATCATGGTATTTGTAGTAAAACTGTTGTTATACAAATGGTAATCAATCGACCACAAAAACATGGTTACTACACTTTTACTATAATAAAACCATGGTTAATTTTTGTAAGGGACACACATAGCCTACATCACAGAGATGTCTATTTGATTTTAAAGATATATATTTTTAGAGTATTTGCTCATCTGCAATATCTTTTGTCTCTAAGATGTCAAAATATTTCCCTTTGTTTGTTTTCAGTTGGCCTGCTAGCTTAGGAAAACACAAACAGGTCAATAAAAACTATTTTGATCAGCTTGAACAAGATATGCACATGTAATGGACATGTTTATGATCACGCACTGGAAAAGGGGGATATTCTGATAGGATCTTGTGGGAGGTTTTGAGATGAGAACCACTAGGGTACAAGCATATATCGTAGCATAGCTAAAGATAAGAGACAGTCTGGTGAACTCACTGAAACCCATTCTGAAGCCTCATTATAGCGAAGCTAAACATGATTTTGTGTATTCGGAGTGATTGTTCCTTTTTGAACATCTGATGAAACTTACATCAGAACGTCATTTGTTTCACTGCCCTTGTCTGGGTGCAATTTCTGTCTTTTTTACAAGCTCAAAGACATTCATGTCATTGCTGATAACGACAAGCAAGAATATTTTGTGCATGACTGCCTGATTACCTGATTTTATTCATCAAATTATTCATTAAAATGATGCAGGCTGCATTTATGATATTCAGCCTCACTGAATTTATCCCCAAGTCTTTGCCTCAGAGGCAGGCACACAGACACACACACACACACACACAAGCACAGTTTTTAGAGGTTATGTATATGGATTACATCAGACACTTACTCAATTTCTGAATCAGATGCTTTGCTCACTGAGTCCTATAATGAAAGAGGATATTTTAGTCCTTTGGCAGAATACAATGTCTCAAATGTGTGTTCTTTTGACAGGCAAATATTTCAGATAACAGCGGATCATGACCTTCTGAAGGAATTTGACTTGAGGACATCAGATCTTTTATACAGATCTATTCATATTTGCTACTCTGTATCATCCAGCCTGTCTCTCTAAATACTCTATGTCTATATTAAAGTACACGTGTCCCCAGTATTCTTTGTCACATTTCCTCATAATTACCAAAATGCTGCTTTGATTTTATATTTTACAGCTTATATCTCCCTATGCTGCTATCAGCTGCCACGTTCATGGATCTATTAACGTCCCTTATATCCCCTCCAAAAGAATCGAATAGAGCCATCAATTCCCTCCCCATTTACAGCACTCATTGCTTCATTATTATTTGATAGTATGTGATTTTGATCTTTTTCTACAAGACAATGATTATGAGCTTCAGACCCCAGAGGCTGTGAGGAATGGAAATGGCACATGCCAATGCATGTGAATATCTGGGTAACAGGTAGTTAGTTCAGAAGTGTGAGACATCTTTGAGATTAAATCAAACAAAGCTAAGGTTTTTTTTTGCTCTTTTGATGGCAATTCTACTAAATACTTACTTAAAAATAGGGATGCATGATAATCTTCCAATATTTGTATTTTTTTAAATTACTGATCCATATTGGATTTTTAATTGTGCTCTTTCCCCTTACTTTTACATTTAGATTACCCTTGCCATCATCTAACACACTAAAAGCACGTTTAATAAATGTAATCTTTAGCAAATCTCAAAATTAATATCCATTCATTTCACTGTGCTTTATAATGCTGCAAAGCCTAAATTGATTTCAAGCATTTAACACTTTAGTTTTTAGTGTTTAATTTTTTTATTTATAGACAAATTAGTATATAATTGTAATATCAGCCATAACATTAAAGTAATTATCAGCTTATCTACCAGAATTTTAACATTAGTGCATTCCATATCATTGATCCTGATTATCTAATATCATTACTCAGTGTTAGGTTTAATGTTTTATTCTTCATTTATTTAGACAAAATAGTATATAATTAATATCGGCCATAACATGAAAGTAATTATTGGCTAGAAATTTAATATCGTTGTGTTCCTATTTATTCCTATTCCTAATAAAACAGCTTAATATCAGCCATAATGTGAAAATTATCAGTAAGAATTTTAATTTCGGTGCATTGGTGAAAGTATTTTGATTACGTAATGTCGTTACTAGTTTTATTTTCCGTTATTTAGACAAAGTAGCCTAGAATTTTAATATTGAACTTAAAAATATTTATTGACCAAAATTTTAACATCAGTGTGTCCCTAATTATGTATTCTGATTACGTAACGTCATTACTAGTATTCTGTGACTCCCAAGCCTGCTCCTGAAGTAGGTTGAGATGTCTTTATTTGTAAAACTGAGCATTCACACTCTCCCCACTGTAGTTTCCTGTCACGTCTCATTTAAGATGTAAATTAACAGTACATTTTATAATACAATAAGAAATACCAAAAAATAAGTTAAATGTTCATTGGCCAGGGGACTTTGGCCAATAATATCCACAAACAAGCCTGTAGAGGCTTTAAAATTTCACGTGATCTTGATCTTGATCTTGATCTTGATGTGTGTGTGTGTGTGTGTGTGTGTGTCTGTCTGTCTGTCTGTCTGTCAGTGTAAACGTGGCCACAGCTTGTTATAGATGCATTCTGACAGGAAATCGAGGAAGACATGCTGACTGTCAACACTTGACTGCCAACATAACAAAATAAGGTCATAATTACCTGTTGAAGCAGTTCATTGTGCTTATAAAGTGTATCAGGACCAACTCCATCACCAATCTACTCTAAACATAAGAGCAGCTCTCCATTAGGTATTCTCTGCTGTTCACTTGGGGGGGAACTACTTCACAGCTTAAGCGGAACCAAGCAACTGTTGGTTCAGACAGACAAGACTAGAGAAGTGGTGGTGTAGCTCATTTCCTGTGCTTCTGCTGCTGCTTATGTTTGACTCTCTCTGTTAAGACTGTTGTTCTCACAGATATGGATTTTTTTATGACAGTCAACTTATAAACTTCTTATCTTTTTATGCATGATACGAGGTAAGAGGGGTTGGATTTTTATTTCTACCCACAAAGAAAATGTTTATTAGCTTTTTTACTGATCTGTGCTGTGGTTAGACAGACACTCTATGACATGACACTCATTTTTATGTAGTATCTATTATTTACTAAAAAAAAGCATTCAAAATGCAGTTCACATATAGTGATTTAACAGATAATCCTGTGATAAGCATGTTTATAATTTGTTAAAATAAAAAAGACAAAAGGGACAGTGTGATGCAACTTTTTTGATTTCATAATAAAGACAAAATCCTCATTAAAATAATTAATTATTGAAAAAAGAACTTATCAAGTATTTATCAAGCATAATCTTTTAACAAAACTGTTTCACTGCTTATTAATATTAAGAAATCTTGTGACCTAATCAAGCAGAAACATCCTGAAATTACTGTCAAGGTCAATATATCTCTTAAAATATCAGACAATGTGATCTTTTCCTCACAAGGCAAGGTTAGCTCAGGCTGTAAGATGTCATGTGGTGCGACACCCCTAAATGTAATGATATTTATGGGTCAGTGATTAATGGCATTTGTAAAAATAAATAAATACTTTTTATCTTGAAAAATATTTTGTAAACTATTTTAACGGACCTATTCACTAAGGTCTCTATGAACCAAAGGACATATAATTATACTTCAAATTACACTTGGTAAAACCTTGTCGATAACACATCTTTTAGAATATCAATGAAGTAATCTATCACTTTTGAAATTGGTTTATCAGGAACATACGGAGTTCTTATAAATTATAATGCGATCGCAACTGCTGTGGAGGGACAGAATGTCAGCCTGTAGTGCATTGTGGGAGAGGAGCATGGCATCACAATTATCCAGGTGGAATGGATTAAACAGCAAAAAGGAAATGAGAAGAACGATCAGAAGATTGTTGTGTTCCATCCTGGGTTCCCAACACATTATTTTAAATCTGGTCCTCTTCTGGAGACAGTGACCAGTTCAAAAAGTGGGAAGCTGCAAGGCTCAATCCTGACTCTGCATAAAGTTACAGTGAATGACAGTGGAAACTATATTTGTGAAATTACTTCTTATTCTATTGACTCGATTAAAAGAATCACAACGCTGCAATTCACAGGTAAACTGTTTACTGTAAACTGATTTCACATTTAAAATCAAATAAGCATCATCTGTCTGCTAATTTCAGAGCCTCCAGCATCAGTGAAGATGCTATATCCATATGGATTCATAAAAGAGGGGGATGATATGAAAATAACTTGTTCAGCGATCCCTCCACCACTCCGTTATAAACTGAGACGTTCAAAGGTGAGTCAGATGGAAAAATACACATTTCTATATGCCACAGTTTATAACTGTTGTGTTGATCTCATTCGTCTCATCAGAACAAGATATTGTGGCTGGAAAGCTCAAACGGAGAGTTTATTTTACCACATGTCACCAGAAATACGGGGGGGACCCACCCCCCCCCCAGCGATGTGTACATCTGTTTACCTGTATCTCAGTGCCACCGTCCAACTGACTGTGAATTGTGAGTGTTTGTACTGAGAATATAAACTAATTGCACCTAAAAAGGTTTTTGAATGATTTTTTATCATTGTCTGTCGAATAAAAGCTCTTACAAATAAACAAATCCATATAAAATAATTCCTGTTTTTCCAAACAGTTCTTGATGGCATTGAGTGTAACACAAGCAGCCCTTTAAACAAAAGCCCTTGTATCGCAAAAGCTTCACAGTATTTGCAGTATACGTGGATGAGGGTAAGATCGTGAAATATTAAGAGATTGAAATGAAATATTAAAGCAGTATTGTTTTAATAAAACATTTGTAGTGTATTAACTGTCTAAAATTACAAATCCATGTAATGATTTTTTAGGGTGACTCAACACTGTCTCTCTCAGACACTTTGTCTCTGACCTCCGTAACATCTGACCAGTCAGGAACATACAAACTGACAGCTGTCTTTCTGGACAGTCATCTCCAGACAGACATGGAGATTTCTATCCAGGTTCTCTCAAAGCAAAGTGAAGGTAAGAAAAAGCTTTTTGTAATTGTGATCACATGGCAATTTAGGTTCCTTTGTAAAAATAAATGAATTAATAACAGCTTCTTAACTGTGAATAATAAAGCAATGCATACGCAGCACAAACAATGGAAAAACTTACCATAAAAATACCACTGAAGCCTTTGGAAATTATTTATACATTTTGGAACAGAGGTTAATTGATCAATTCCCCTCTTTCGAAGCCTTCCGGGACTTATTGTTTTAGGAAAGGCTGTTGGGCTGTTTCTGTGAGTGCAGGTCAGGTTTTGCCTGGATTGTGGGAACTAATGTCCCCACAAGGATAGTAAAACCTGAAATCATCCACATTGTAACAGGCCAACGGTCCCCATGAGGAAACTGGCTTAATAAACAGGCTAAATTATCTTAATGAAATGGTTAAAACATCAGCAGGTTTTTTAATTATTAGATTATCTTGAGCTCGCAAATGTGGCCTTAAGAAAAAACAATCTGTAGAAAAACATTAAGGTACTGGTAAATGTCTGCCATAAATTATTGTAAAGGACAGCCACCAAACATTATTCTGTCATATTCAATCACATCATGTCACTCTCTAGCATGAGACTTAATTCTTCTGTGAACTTTGAAGAGTAATATTGTAACACAAACAAAGTTTGGTAACCACATTCTTTTCCATGAACTCTGTTTATGTACAATTGGAAGAAACCAATATAGGGTTGGATTGCAGAGGGTGAGTTAAATCGCATGATGGAGTCTCACATTTTTTGGTTAGACAACCCGTAAGTTACAGACATTTCCGTTAACCCTAATAATAAAAAATGTCATATATGGGTAAAACACCTGTGGAAAACAATACAGAAGTTGGGCCCTATTTATAAAAAGTTTCTTAGAGTATGGTGCATCATATAAGGTACTTTTGACACACCATGGATAAGTCAAGAGGTAGTGAGCAATTCTGCGCTTTTGCGCAGTGAATAGTATCATTGGCAATTCCACCACAAATCTTCCCAATACTGTTCACTTCCCTTACAGTTTTAAGGTTAGTTTTATTGTAGCTAATGACTACTAATAATATCATAGAATCCCTATAATAAAGATACTATAGAAGATAAATCATATAATAATCATTTTCCAAATCACTTGACTAGTTGTTACGTTGTATTATATTGTATAGTATTGTAGTATGTAAAGTAATATTTCTTTATATATTTAATTTTTCCTTCCATAATGATTTCTGCAGAAGGAATGACAACTCCTTTTCCAGTAAGGACCACCAAACATCTGAGCAGCTTTACCTCCAATGGGACCAGCTCATGGAGCACTGATACCACTGTGACTACATCAGAATCTGGTCACTTCCTAGCCAGCACAGTGAAACCAAATGCAACTCTGACAACCTTACAACCAAAACACACCAGCCATCCCACTCCTCTCACTGGCAGCTCTTCTGCTCCACCTGTTGGCAATGCATCTACATTACATGCAAGCACTGTAAAATCTATAGACACCTCTACAGACAGTTTGAGCACAACTCCAGATCCAGCTACAAGAAGAAGAGAAAGAGTCACCACTGTTATAACACAGAAAAACATCACCGCTGTTACAGCACCAAAAGGTAAAACACACACACAAATTACTCTTCTGAAAGACAACACTAAATCAAAACTTGTCATATTCACACACACTTATTGTTGGGCAGCAATTGGCACTTTCAAAAACACTACTTTATAATGGTTTTAACAGATCCTGGGTCAGTTTTATAATGTCAAATCAACTCAAATTAAAAAATGTATATCATTTTTTTTTCTTCATTTATTTTTTTACTCATGCAGAAATAAAGTGCAGTGAGTGTGTCACATAGCCTACTAATGTTTTATATAGCCTTAATTCAATTAAAATAATCTTATCTGTCATATACTGTATAAAGCTGTAACTGGAATATTCCCTTTGAATATTGTTTTAATCCATTTCATAGTTAGAAATTATAATTGGTAATGTTTAATGTTGATTTAAAAATAAATTTAATACACAATAAAATAATCTGACATGTTTAGCTGTAGCTTGGGAGCATGTGTTATATGATTGATATCAGTGTTTTATTCTGAAACAGACATGTACATGACAATATAAACAGGATATGAATTTGGGCCAAGATCTGAGCTAATTATAAAACCAGGCCTTTTATTATTGGTTCACTTTTCCATGCTCTTGTTTTTCTTTCAGCCTCAAAAAGCTCAGCATGTATCGCTGTTCTGATTTTGTTGCTGTTGCTTGTGTTTGTGCTTCTATACAGAAGACACCAGAACCAAAAAAAGTGAGACACAACCAAATCAGTAGCACTTCCTCTGTCCTTTTACGTAATCACATCCTACACATTTCCAGTCCATTTATCTACATTTGTACTTTTTCTTTTCAGAATGGATATGCCACCTCCATTCAAACCTCCCCCACCACCAGTGAAATACACATCAGTGAGGAACCACTGATGTCCCTATGACTGATATTCTAATGTGAATGTATCATGCTCTTGAGAACCCACAAACCGTGGGCCACAAATATGCTGACAGGACCCTATAGGCCTCACCCAGAAATGAAAATGGTTGTCAGCAAGTATATGTATACAATACTTTGATGCTTCAAAAAGTTTTAACGGAGTTGTAAATTTGTCACTATGCACCAAATAGTTTATTTTTAGAAGTTTTCCAAAGGAGTCATGTATCGATGAACGATAAAATTTAAAGCCTTATAAACACTGATCAACGCACATGAAATATGTTACAAAATGTGATTTGAAGATAAACAAAAGTCTTGTGGCTTTAGAATTTTGTGTGAATTACATCTTTAATGTTTTATTTTGTTATATTTTTGGTTAACATGAGATCCTCATTTCTATGTGTCTTTATGTGATTTAAGTGGTTTAAAGTTTTTTGATTTAGAGGATTTCTGAATAGGCGTACTAAAGTTATTCTAATATTACTTTGGCATTTGTTCTTTTTTGGTAAGTTTATAAAAATAATTGTTAAAAATTGTACTTAATATTTTGCTATTAAGGCTTTATAAAGATAATATATTAAATTATATATTAATACATCCGTTTTTTATTAAAAAAAAATACACTAGCTTTCGATTTTTCTATGCTATCTATTTGGTTGCTGGTGTGTGTGTGGTGTTGTGTGTGTATGATATAGAATATATAGGTACACAGGTGCATCTCAATAAATTAGAATGTTCTGGAAAAATTTGTTTATTTCAGTATTTCATCTCAAATTGTGAAACTCGTGTATAAATTCAGTGCACACAGACTGAAGGAGTTTAAGTCTTTGGTTATTTGATTGTTTTTTTTTTTTTGTTTTAGATATTTTTTTTGTTTATTTTTTATGATTTTGGCTCACATTTAACAAAAAACTACCATTTCACTATCTCAACAAATTAGAATATTCATAAGACCAATAAAAAAAAAAAAAAACATTTTTAGTGAAATGTTGGACTTCTGGAAAGTATGTTAATTTACTGTACATGTACTCAATACGGGTAGGGGCTCCTTTTGCTTTTAATTACTGCCTCAATTCGGCGTGGCAAGGAGGTGATCAGTTTGTGAGGTGGTATGGAAGCCCAGGTTTCATTGACAGTGGCCTCAGCTCATCTGCATTTTTTGGTCTCTGTTTCTCATTTTCCTCTTGACAATAGCCCATAGATTCTCTGTGGGGTTCAGGTCTGGTGAGTTTGCTGTCCAGTTAAGCACACCAACACCATGGTCATTTATCCAACTTTTGGTGCTTTTGGCTGTGTGGGCAGGTGCCAAGTCCTGCTGGAAAGTGAAATCAGCATCTCCATAAAGCTTGTTAGCAGAAGGAAGCATGAAGTGCTCAAAAATTTCTTGGTAAACGGGTGCAGTGACGTTGCTTTCAAAAAACACAATGGACCAACACCAGCAGAGGACACTGCACCCCAAAACATCCCAGACTGTGGAAACTTAACACTGGACTTCAAGTAACTTGGGATATGAGCTTCTCCACCCTTCCTCCAGACTTTTGGTTTCCAAATGAAATACAAAACTTGATCTCAACTGAAAAGAGGACTTTGGACCAATTGGCAACAGTCCAGTTCTTCTTCTCCTTAGCCCAGTTAAGACGCCTCTGATGTTGTCTGTGGTCCAGGAGTGATTCAAGAGGAATACGACAACTGTAGCCATATTTCTTGACACGTCTGTGTGTGGTGGCTTTTTGATGCCTTGACCCCAGCCTCAGTTCATTCCTTGTGAAGTTCACTCAAAATTCTTGAATCGATTTTGCTTGACAATCTTAATAAGGCTGCGGTTCTCTCTGTTGGTTGAGCATCTTTTTCTTCCACAATTTTTCCATCCACTCAACTTTCTGTTAACATGCTAAGATACAGCACTCTGTGAACAGACAACTTTTTTGGCAATGAATGTTTGTGGCTCACCCTCCTTGTGAAAGGTGTCAATGATTGTCTCTGGACAACTGTCAGCTCAGCAGCTTCCCCATGATTGGTCGTAGCCTAGGAACAAACTGATAGGTGAGACCTTTGAAGCTCAGGAACCTTTGCGGGGTTTTGAGTTGATTAGCTGTGGCATGTCACCATATTATCAAATGTGGCAGGTAGTGAATTGGTGGGTTTTTTTTCAATGTGAGCCAAAATCATCACAATTTTAAACCAAAAGACTAAACTACTTCAGTCTGTGCATGAATTTTAGTTAATACATGAGTTCAAAATTTGATGAATTACTGAAAGAACTTTTCCACGACCTCTAATTTATTGAGGTTGCCCTGTATAAAAGGTATACCTGTCGTGGAACTGGTCTGAGGCCACGAGATTTGTCATTGGCATATTGTCAATATTTTGCTCTTTTGTTAGTTTTGATTGCTTCTATTGTCCTCATTTGTCAGTCGCTTTGGATAAAAGCGTCTGCTAAATGAATAAATGTAATGTAAATGTATTACATAATATCTTGGGTTTTACTTAGTACACAAACTATTCACATAGCAATGACCTTTCAAATAACTGAAATTGTTTGGCGAAGTGATATGAACATGTATTGTGGTCAAGACCTGCCTGGAACTACTTCAGCCGTGTATTTCCCTGAAAATAATTGCACACATTAGAACGTTCCTCAAGCAATCAGATTTAATCATCCAACAGCCCCATAGTATAAGTTATATCATTTCCATGGTTTTGCTACAAAATTACATTTTATAGTACATTTTAAAGCACATACTTTCCTTCTCCCGCTCTCCAATACAAACGCACACACATACAGTACAGACACAAACTCGCACACACAGAAACATACACGTGCACAGAAACATTTAGTCAGCACTGCGCTGACAATTTTTTCAGTAAATGGTTTATATTAGAAACTTAAAAGCTACATAATATTTCTCTCTAGCGAGATAATAACAGCGCTGTTCTTGAAGCAGATGAATTTACAGTTTCGTTATTAGTAGAGACGCTACCACCTCTCGGGTGGTGGAGATTTTCTAATAATAAAACGGCCCGGGTCGGCAATTTTCCTTAGCTTCTGTTCCAAGATGATGATCTGCAGAGCAAACATGGGCGTTTCTAACTTTGTGGGTGTTTTACAACTGCTGGGTGTTTCTAAATCATGCAATGAAAATGATCCCCCTTCCCTGTCACTATGACGTCAGCCAATTAGGTAACATGGTCGAAAACGCCCCTCTGTTTTGGCCTCGCCCACTGATTTGGTATAGTAACTCCCATTACTTTCCTGCAAAGACCTATGCTTGGTTCTTTCTTCAATGCATATGTTGAGTTGTGCAAGGGATGCGAGATGTTTATGTGCCCTTCTTATCTAACATCTAGTATTCTATGACTCAATTTTACAGTTGGTTGCAATGTTTAATTTTTATTTATAAAAAAAAGCATAGCTTGTCACAGATGCATTCTGACAGAAAAATCGAGGAATACATGCTGAAAGTCAACACTTAAATAAAATAAGGTCATAATTACTCTTTATAAGCACAATAAACTGCTTTATCAAAGCAGTTCATTGCGCCTATAAAGAGTATCACAACCAACTTCATCACTCCATCCAATCTACTCTAAACATAAGAGCAGCTCTCCATTAATTATCCTATAAATGTTCACTTAAACAGTCCTGCAGTTACTACCATTAGTGAAATAAAACTACAGTATACTGCACAGGATTTTTTGATGACAGAGACAATTTATAAACTTCTTATATCTTTATGCATGATACGAGGTAAGATGGGCTTGAATTTTTATTTCTACCCACAAAGTCTACAACAAATGTTTACCAGCTGTTAAACTGATTTGTGCTCTGGTTAGGTGGTCTATGATATGACACTCATCTTTTTATCCTATAAATGTGCTAAAAAAATAAATATAAATTTCAGACATATAGAGACTTGATTGCACTTCTACTGGATGATGAACATGCTTTTAATTTCTATGTTAAAATTAAAGTCAAAAATTACAAAATGATACTGTCCTGATTTCATAAATACAAAACCAAAAATCCTTGATCAATTATTTATCAAGCACAATCTTTCATTATTATTAACGTTTTAGTATACATAAATGCATCAAACAAGACTGATTAACTGCTGATATACTGCTTATATTGTATTACTGCTTAAATATTTTTAAACTTCACCAGGGAACTCCAAGTTGTTTATGGTCCAACCAACAAGCAGAAATATCCTGAAGAGAGAAAAAAAATTTACTTGATGCAAAAATAAATAAATAAAAGAAGAATAAATACTTTTTTTCTAAACTTGTTTTCTACATTTTAAATAATGACTAAAATATGCACACTCACATGCGTTCAAGGTGTAAGGAAAATATATTACTTTTTATTTGATTTTATTAAAAATAAAAAATGCAATGTGATGCTGAAAAAATAAACAAATCAGTCAATCAATCAATAAACTACCAAATAAATAATTTTTACATTGAGAAATATTTTACATATACAATCACAAGTGTTCAAGGTGTCAGAAAAATATATTTCTTTTTACTTGATGGTTACACCCCATCACATTTCTATAGCTATTAAATTCAAACTTTCCTTGGCCTGTCTTGAGTCTTGACCTAGGTCTCTATACATAAAAGGACATCAAATTATATTGTGGGAGAGGAGCATGACATCACAATTATCCAGCTGGAATGGACTTCTCAGAAAATGAGAAGAACGATCCGAAGATTGTTGTGTTCCATCCTATGTTGCCAACACTTTATTTTCAATCCTGTCCTCTTCTGGAGACAGTGACCAGTTCAAAAACTGGGAAGCTGCAAGGTTCAATGCTGACTCAGTGGAAACTATATTTGTCAAATTACTTCTTATCCTATTGGCTCGATTAAAAGAATCACAACGCTGCAATTCACAGGTAAACTGTTTACTACTGTTAACTTAAATTCTCACATTAATTTACATTTAAAATCAAATAAACATAATCTGTCTGCTAACTTCAGAGCCTCCAGCATCAGTGAAGATACTATATCCATATGGATTCATAAAAGAGGGGGATGATATGGAAATAACTTGTTCAGCGATCCCTCCACCACTCCGTTATAAACTGAGACGTTCAAAGGTGAGTCAGATGGAAAAATACACATTTCTATATGCCACAGTTTATAACTGTTCTGTTGATCTCATTCGTCTCATCAGAACAAGATATTGTGGCTGGAAAGCTCAAACGGAGAGTTTATTTTACCACATGTCACCAGAAACGACAGCGATGTGTACATCTGTTTACCTGTATCTCAGTGCCACCGTCCAACTGACTGTGAATTGTGAGTGTTTGTACTGAGAATATAAACTAATTGCACCTAAAAAGGTTTTTGAATGATTTTTTATCATTGTCTGTCGAATAAAAGCTCTTACAAATAAACAAATCCAAATAGAATAATTCCTGTTTTTCCAAACAGTTCTTGATGGCATTGAGTGTAACACAAGCAGCCCTTTAAACAAAAGCCCTTGTATCGCAAAAGCTTCACAGTATTTGCAGTATACGTGGATGAGGGTAAGATCGTGAAATATTAAGAGATTGAAATGAAATATTAAAGCAGTATTGTTTTAATAAAACATTTGTAGTGTATTAACTGTCTAAAATTACAAATCCATGTAATGATTTTTTAGGGTGACTCAACACTGTCTCTCTCAGACACTTTGTCTCTGACCTCCGTAACATCTGACCAGTCAGGAACATACAAACTGACAGCTGTCTTTCTGGACAATCATCTCCAGACAGACATGGAGATTTCTATCCAGGTTCTCTCAAAGCAAAGTGAAGGTAAGAAAAAGCTTATTTTTTTTGTAATTGTGGTCACATGGCAATTTAAAGTTCCTTTGTTAAAAAAACGCTTTTAACTGTGAATAATAACGATAAAGTCCCTGTTTGCCCAAAGCAATGCACACACAGCCCAAACAATGGAAAAACTTAAAGGGGTCATATGATGCGATTTCAAGTTTTCCGTTCTCTTTGGAGTGTTACAAGCTGTTCGTGAATATATAAGATCCCTGAAGTTACAAAGACTAAAGTCTCAAATCCAAAGAGATATTCTTTATCAAAGTTAAGACTCTGCCACACCCCCCTAAAACAGCTCGTTCTAACACGGCCCCACATATCTACCTCACTATGTGGGAATATTTGCATAATGCGCCCAAATGTGCACGCTAAGAAAGAAGGCGTGGTTTCAGTAACCGCAGTTAGTGTTGAAGCAGCCATGTCAGGGAGACGCTGTGTGTTTCTAGGCGAAAGCAAAAGCACTTTTTTTGGCCTTCCGAAAGTAGATGCATTTAGGAATCTTTAAGATTACTTACAACAGAACAGCAATGCATTTTATGGACGACCGTTTCGTGAACCTAGGAGAGGAGGTAATTTTGACTTTGCTATGACAATCTGGTGCTTTTGAATCAGCGACTAAGTATGTTTTGCTATTAGTTTACGTTTTTTTGCTATTGACTGTTCAAATGCGGAGTTTTGTCGCATCTGTGTGTTGCTCACGCAACAACTTACAACAACACTGAAATATGAGCGCACGGTTTATCTGTCAGATGCGTATGAAAGTTGTATGTGTTGAGCTACTATAACAAACATCATTGGCTGGTAGAAAGAAAAATGCATTTTTCAGTTGCATAAAAGCTGTTACTTAAATAATTATGGGGGTGAAAAATATTAACGAATTTAACGCACCAGACCTGTCCGTTATCGTACATTCATGTAGTTGTTGACAAACATGATGCAGGACGACTGAGTGCATCATAAACCCTAGAATACAGTTAGCCTATATCATTCTATAATTTAAGATATGAGAGCAAATAATACAATCAGAGAGCCATCCATAAAGACAGTCGCTTGTTTCATTTCTGAATAAATTAGCCATTTGTAAGAATCGTTTGAATGAATGACTTAAGACTGTCGTACACCGGAGGAGAAGCACAGAGCCGCGCCGCGTCTAGAACAACTCGAACAACAAATACAACATGATGTAGCTAGACGCACAGACAGAAGCCGAATGGCACCGCCAGTGTGCGTACACTCATAGAAAATAATGTGTTCGAATTTTAAAGAAGTGGCGCAACGCTGCACTTCTCATCCGGTGTGCGACCGTCTGTAGAGTAGGCCTACGGTTTCTTTCTTTTTTTTTATTATTTAATTTTCAGTGTTTTGATTGTGCTTTTGTTTGTTGAAACTCACATATTTTCGGGTTTGAACCAGCGTCAAGATTCTCAGGACATTTTTTTACTCTAACTTAATGTTGTTAACCTGAATGTACAAATAAGCAAACTGTTAGCTGAAATAACCACAAAATAAAAAGCAACACTGAAATACCAGCGTGCGGTTTATCTGTCAATTATATCTATTGGTTGAAAGTTGTGTTAGCTAACTGTCAGATTTCTTTCAGAATCCTCATCGGTCCAATTCCTTAAATATGTTAAGGGGTCATATGATGTTGCTAAAATTAACATTATTTTGTGTATTTGGTGTAGTTAAATGTGTTTATGTGGTTTAAGGTTTCAAAAAACACATTATTTTCCACATAATTACATTATTGTTGCTCCTCTATGCCCCAACTTTCTGAAACACATCGATTTTTACAAAACTCATCGGTCTAAAAAACCGAGGTGTGCTGTGATTGGCCAGCCACCCAGTGTGTTATGATTGGCCGAATACCTCAACCGTGTGATGAATGTTATGACCCTATACCATACTGTGAGCCAGCTCCTTGCACGACCAGTCAAAACCAATAAACCTATTACAAACGAGGCATTTGCTGCATCCAGTGGGGACATAATTACGGATTATATGATTTATACTGTCTTTTTACGCGTTTGCATTTCATCGCGCCGCTTAAACATAAAACCAGGTCTGCATTTGTGATCGGAGAAATTACAAACAACAAGCTCTACTCTACACTGCCCAAAAAAACTCTTGTTTGAATCGTCAGTGGCAAATTTTTTTAAATATAAAAAATTTACTTACAGGCTATGAGTCAGAAGCGATGTATTTCCTCAGCGACCAGCACAGATCAGCTCCAGTCATGACCAAGCGATATCATCCTCTTTTGGAAAGCCCAACAAAGTAGTTTCGCTTTCACAACGAACACACAGCACCTTCACGACATGGCAACAACATTACTACAGAGAGAATAAAAGTTATGCCTTCTTTCTTTGCGTGAACATTTGGGCGGTGTTATGCAAATCTTCCCACAGAGTGAGGTAAATATGTGGGGGTGTGTTGGAATGAGCTGTTTTAGGGGGGCGTGACAGTCTTAACTTTGATAAAGAATATCTTTTTTTTTGAGACTTTAGTCTTTGCAACTTTTTTGTCTTCTTTATGCACCAAGAGCTTGTCCAAAGAGAAAGGAAAACTTGGAATCACATCATATGACCCCCTTTAAAATAATATTATCTGATTAAAACACCCAGCGCTCCGATGCTGCTGCAATGTTGTGTGTTCACATAATTAATTTATTTAATTGTCAAAATTAATTGTCTGTTAAAAAAAAAGGTGGGCATGGGGTGGGGATTCTGCTTTTACGTCTCCACCAATGTCAAATCAAACCTACGCCCTTGCAACATGCCTGTACTGTTTCACTTCCATACGACTTGTAAGGTCATTTTACTCTAGTTTAATGCAATGAAAATAATAACAATATAATATAATATAATATAATAGATATAAATTACCTAGACCCTATGTAGGATCACAGGAATGCTATACATTATTTAATGTATATTTATTTATTTAAATGTGTATATTGTATTTTAAATATAACTTTATTTATATATTTCATTGTCCCTGCCATAATGATCACTGCTGAAGAAATGAGGAGCTCATGGAGCACTGATGCTATTGGGACAACAGAATTTGGTCACTTTCTAACCATCCAAATGCTACTATGACCAACCTACAACCCAGACACACCAGTCATCCTACTCCTCACACTGGCAGCTCTTCTGCTCCACCTGTTAGCAATGCATCTACATTACATGCAGGCAACTCTTACAGCTCCAGATCCAGCTACAAGAAGAAAAGCATTTACCTCTGTTATAACAAAGAAAAACATCACCGCCACTGATACAACACCAAAAGGTACAACACACAAACACACAAATGAGTCTTCTAACAGTCAACATGAAATCAAAACTGACCATAAATTCCTTTTAATGCACACACTCCTGGAATATTATTCCATAGGGAAAACATGTTTGTAATCTTTTATAAAAATGTAAAAACAAATGTCCTTTTATGTGAAGCCACATGCGAGGTGCCGAGGTCTGCTGGTCAGAGACGGGTGCTTCATAAAGTTTTGAAACATTTAAAAAAAACATTTTGTAGCTTGTATTAATCTCGTTAAGTTACACGATTCCATCAACTGAGGCTTAATTATGTTAGCTTCAAACCACCGATCAGAGATCTAACATTTCAAAATCCATGAATTTCAGAACCCATGAATGGTTTTAACTGAGGGTCCGCTTTATAATGTAGATTTATTTTTAATTAACTTAATGAATTTTAAAACGTGTGTGTGTGTATAATACAAAAAGAAGAATACAAATATTCTTCTATTTGTATTATCCACCACGTACAAGTATTATTTAATTCCTTCTAATTAACCTATTTGCCAAGCCCTGGCAACAACAAGCACTAGCTACACAAAGAACACACAGATTTTACAGAACCTTGATATTTGATGTTATTTAATAATTTGTACATTACGTTTAATAAATTAAAACAACTGGTTTGTAATAAATACATTTTTGTTGCGTTCACACAGATTTGACCACCAGGTGCCGCCAGTCCGTAGTGTTTTGAGCACTTCGAAACAGTGAATCATTTTGCGAAGTAAATGATTCAGAGATTCGAAAAGCTTTGTTTCCCCTTTCACTATTTTTGGTCATGTTTTTTGTTACAAGTAATTGCATCTTTCTAAATGTAGTCTGTGAAAACCGGTATACACTGAAATGGTATGGCAATAATAGCTAGCACATAAAGAGACGGTTTATCTTTGGGATACATTAAGAATCTTGATGTATTAGGTTATAACTGAAATATTCCCATTGAATATTGTTTTAGTCCATTTCATATCTCATATTAAGGATTTAAAGTTTTAAAAGAAACGATTTTAAAGAAATTCAATACACACCATAAAGTAATCTGACATGTTTAACTGTAATTTCCAGTGCCATTTCCAATACTAAAAAAATTACCCAAAATTTAAAAAATTATAGCTCAGCATATAATTGCTGTCCATTTGTGTATGGTTGTCAGTTGATTGTGTTTCTATACAGAAGAACCAAAAAAAACACCAGAACCAAAAAAAAAAAGTGAGACACAACCAAATCAGCAGCGCTTCCTCTGTCCTTTTACGTAATCAACATCCTACACATTTCCAGTCCATTTATCTACATTTGTACTTTTTCTATTCAGAATGGATATGCCACCTCCATTCAAACCTCCCCCACCACCAGTGAAATACACATCAGTGAGGAACCATGATGTCCCTATGACTGATATTCTAATGTGAATGTATCATGCTCTTGAGAACCCACAAACCGTGGGCCACAAATATGCTGACAGGACGATTTTTCCCTAAAGGCCTCACCCAGAAATGAAAATTGTTTCATGAATTACTCATCCTGATGAAGTTTCTTTCATCTTCAAAACACAAATAAAGATATTTTTAATGAAAGCTGAGCGATTTCTGTCCTTCCATTGAAAGTCCACGCAACCATACTTGATGCTTCAAAAAGTTCATGAAGGCATTGTAAATGTAACCCATATGAATCACCCGGTTTAATTCAGGCCTTCTTATTCACAATAAAACATCGATCAGTACATAAAGAACATAAAATATATTATGTTTATATGTTTATCATTTTCATTTTGGAGTGAATTTTTAAAGTACTTTTTAATTATTTTCTCTGTATTTCTGAATAGGATGTAAGTTAAATTTGTTACTCTTAGGAATAATTTGGGTTTGTTATTTTTCAGTAATTTTGCTTAACTATGCTTTACAGACATAAAATATATTATCGAAAATCTTGTGTTTTAATTAGCGCGCAAACTACTCCTACATCATAACTATGTAAAATTTTCCCTGAAATGTGTGAATTAAAAAATAAATAAATAAAGTGTGTGAGGGTGGGGTCAAAACCCGGGTAAATTCCAGAAATATGAAATATGACTAGGCCTAAGGTAAATAACTTTAGAGTTTAATAATAATTAGTATTATTATGATTATTTAAAATAATAATAATATGTTCAATAGATGAGACACTTATTGCAATATTTGATTTTTAATTCCATTACAATACAACTACAAAGAAAATATAGTGAGTGCTATTACTATCAGATAGCTTTGCAATAAAGCCTACATGCTAACACTGACCTCCTGTTGTGGCTGCATGTTCTGCTAACAAAGCGAAGGCTATCAGCTAATAGTTTCAGGCCCCATAAAACCTCAGTTTACACCTCAGATTCTCGAGACAAACCAACTGCCAAAACCACATCAGACTGTATGTATCCATAACCTTACAGGTCTAATCTCCAAATACAAACCCCAGCTCTGGTCACCATTTATTATAACTTGCAATAACAGCACAGCTGGTGGTTGTTTATATGGTGCTTAAAGCAAATTAGGCTGAATTTCTGGTTTTGTTCAGGCTGCTCATACAACATTCGGCATTTTAAAACGCGGTTTACTCCTGAGAACAAGCCTTTATTAAATGTGGGAGAAGATGGAGATGGAAAGGCATTTTTAATTAATGAACAGCGACATATGCCTGATAGAGAGTGAGTGTGTGTGTGTGTGTGTGTGTGTTAAGACAGAGAGAAAACAAGAGAAAGAGAGAGAGATATGCTTTTTGTACAGAGTTTTGTGCATTGTGGTTCTTTGCTACAACAGCGACAGGTTTATGCAGAGGGACGTTTCCTGCTCTCGCTCTTGTGGTCGGAAATGGAAAATTCAGAAAAAAGGATTGATTGTTTCAGTTGTTAAATCACCTGTATCCTGCACTGTATAATCATGTCTCCAATGTACTATTGTACTTCATGATGTATACAGGTAATTTACCAATAATGTATGAGAAAAATCATCAATTGTGCAAAAAATTAGCAAAATTCTATTTTCATTTTTATTTGCCTCACAGAATAAAGTACAGTGCGTGAAAGCTTAGTTCTACAGAATACAGAAACTAGAAAATGAAGATTCGTGTAGTTGTTCTTTTGAAAAGTATCACCTGAATTCCTTATATTATGAATATTATATAGAACATTTGTGTTCTTTGACATTTTAACAGTATTTTAGTTGTATATTACAGTGTGTAAATTCAAAGGATGATTTGTTTTACAATAAAATTGCGGTTCAACAAAGTATTTGATGTGATGGATGTAACCAAATATTCAAGATTGGGGCAACAAAGGTACATTTTTAAGAACTGGTAGCCTAATTGAAAAACCCATAATAGTCAAGTGCTAATCTGAATATTAAATATATTGCTGCCTCTCAGTGTCTATGGTAGTTGCGGCCCTGTTTGAGTTATTAGAGTATTAGTGTATTAGAGTATTAGTGTATTAGAATTTGTTCACAAGAAATCAATACAAGATAAAAACGTAAAGGCAATATACTTTTTAATAGAGAAAATCGAGATAAACACAACAGATTTGACATATTTCACAAAACACAACAAGGAAACTTTTAAATGCAAATTCTTTCAGAAACATTTCACACTTACATTTGAATAAATACAGTGACACAGTAAAAACGAAATGCTTTCGATGTACATCTCAATAACAGAGTGTGGTTCATGACGCTACACAATGCAGACTCCATGTGTTTCTTGTGATGTGAACATTTGCAACGAATAAGGTAGCCGCCACGTTTCCTGTCTGTAACCGAAAACGTCTAAAGACGATAAAAATAGCAGCTACACTGGTGCACTTCTTGCTGAACATGCTCACGTACACGTGAAAGGTTTTATCAGACAAAGCTTTATTGGTCATTTGACCCTATTAAATCATGCAGACAGGTAAGAGGAAAAATACTGTACTTTATCACTTCTGTATGTGAATGTTTTCTGTTGACGGTATTGTGAAAGCATTGTGTTTCAATGAAAGCTGTTTTGTTGCCTCAGTCAGTAATTCATCATGTTAATGGTTTCTTTCATAATTGTATTTTTGCATGTTTTCTTTACGGTTCTCAGTGATTTTTTGTTCTTAAGGCTTAGAAAAGTGATGGATTGAAATCAAACCCTGACATACAGTATTAAAGCTTCTTTGAATGATACAGTAAATAATCTACACAAAACAATTAGTGAAGTTTATTAATGATATAAATGATAATAATTATATTGGTAGAAATTCTTTCAATTCTTTCAGTGTGATGACGTCTAGGGAAACTCAAACAACTTTTCTTAATGATTTCTGTTTATACACTACTTATTGATATGATTCTATCTGACAACAATTTTTATAAATAAATAAAATGTTAAATTGAAATATAAAATATTTATTGAAGGTTTAAAAAAAAAAAAAAAAAATTAAAAAGTAGTTATAAAATGACGATTGCACCAATTGCCTGATGTTGTTGTTTCAGTTTAGTCAGGCAAAATAATGGCTAGTATGGAAATGTGGAAATGATTATAAAATATTGTAAATATATCTCTAAATATTAGATAAGATGTAATGGGAAGCTAATTCAATATTCATCCACTCATGACCTGTTAATTCTCTCTTTAGAATGCACAAGTCAATATGTTGCTATTGGTCTGACATCGATTGCACTGCTGATATCTGTGTGCTTAAATGTTGCATTCTGTTTATTAAGAAGAAAGGAAAAAAAATATGCAGGTATGCTTCATACATTTGACTTTTAAAGATTATGACAAATCTACAACTTGAGGTCACAGTTATAGACTATTTTTTTTTAATCAGCTAATGAAAACATGTTTGAATATGGAGATGAGCCATTACGTCAAGATTCACTTCGGTCTTACAGGTAATTATCAGCATATTGTTTGAATCACAAGTTTTATGTGTATTCTCACAAAAAGGTGAAAAAATGTAATAATCCTTTTCCACAGCAACAGCCCTTCGAATCATTTAAACACATTTGGTTATGTTTTGGTCAGATTTGAGGATGATGAGATGGAAAGACAGGAAAATCCGATTTATGGAAATATATGTTTAGAGGCAGGAGGTAGGTCTAGCTCACAAATACAGTAATCCAGTGTGTCTGCTACCTAGAGCTAATAATTATGCTGTTATGATGACATTGCTATTTATTTCATACTTGTTAATTCTGTACAGGACCTTTTGAAATGTCTCCAGAGGTGTGCTATGAACAAATGTCACATGCAGGCACAGCAAAGCAGGGATTAAAGGTATGTTTTCAACAAATTTCATGGAAATTGCTAACATCTGGAGCCATTCAATGCACATTATTAATGTAAAATCATTTTTACATTAATATTTACACTACTTATCTACATTAGACATAAAATATAAAAAAACGAGTTTATCCGTTAACCGTAAAAACATGGAATTTTAACCAGCTTAATCAACGTTTTTATGAAAAACATGCAATATCCATCCAAACCGATATTCCTGCCATTATTCATTTATTTATTCATCCATTTATCCATTTATTTGTTTACTTATTGTTTGGTTCGCTGGCTAGTGTTGGTCATTTGATGGCCAACCATTAACAAATTGCATATTAAACTCAGAACAAAATTGAAACATTTAATATGTGGATTTTATTTTCAGGTTCTCTGTCTTCTCATATGCAGCAACTATTTAAATATATATAATTTAAAGTAAAATCTGCTGGTTGTTGCATGCGTTGTATAGTATTTCCAACGCACTCAATATTAGAAAGCGTGCACCTTCATATATCAATCTGTACTGTGTGATGTTTTTCATAATCACTTTAATGGCTTAATGGTTCAAATTTAAGATGTTCACAGAGAAGGGTTGCGTGAGAATGCACACTTGATAACTATTTTAGGCACGCACGCCTACGCATTTTTCAGAAAATAGACACTTGTGTAGAAGCAGGTCTTTTAATGAACGCAGCTGTGGTCAGGTTTCTCAGACCACTCTACAGCAGTATTTATGTCAAAAGCTACATTGTTATGCCACATTAATAGCTCTCTAGCTGAACATTCAAGTGCATTGATAGTACTTCTGCAAGATATTGCGCCTTTTTTGTTCAGCTAAAGTCACCACCATATCAAACTTGAGATTTTTTTAAAAAATTGAATATTGCAGTGTTTATTATAAATGATTCATCCGTGCACATCATTATTATTTTTTAATTCATGCCCCCTCATCATGGACCCTTTTCACACACTATGATGAAGCATTTCCAAAGTTATTAACATCGTAAATCTAGCAAAGTCATTTATTTTATTTTTATTTTTTTTCTTTAATATACATTTTTAACCATATACTTTGTGTTTTCTAACTTTGGCATACAGTGTTCCCAATACAAAGGATGAGGGAGTGACAGCAAATTTGACATCTTTCTCTCTTTTGACCAACAATATTTTTTTCCCTGTTTTGGAAAGTAAGAAATGCTGTCATTGATTTTTTTATTTTGCTATTGGGGCAAATGAGAACACAGCAATTATTTTTGAAATTTATGACCCTGGAAATGTGAAAAGGGTCAATCTTTAATCAAAATCTCTCATGATGTGTTCACCGACATGAAGGGAGGACATTAACATCTTCTCTACAGTAACATGTCACTCACATTGTAATGACAACAATCCAATCAATTTTCAATGGACAAAATCCTTTATTCATTTCAGACTTTAAAATTTGGTGTTGAGGTTTATGCTGTTTTCCCATCTGGCTCATTTGGAGCATTTGTTTCTGAAACTGGCATATTTTCTTTCCTAGTTCGGTTTGTTTAGGCATATATGAACATAACAATCAGTCCAAGATCGCCTGAATGTGGTGGTCTCAGCTCAATTGAAAACAAACTGGTTTGGTTTTGGTGACAAAGAAATCCAATACAACAAACCAAGCTGTAAAAGAATTAATAATGGGAAATATATTTCATAAAATCTGCAAAATCTGATTTTCTGGGTGAGCACGTTATTTATCACAGTTGAAAACCAAAGAGCACCTATTCATCTTAAAACGTTGTCGAATTGTTCTTCTTTCTATTGATTCCTGCTCTAACTGAGAAATGTTATATATTCTGGAAAGTGTGTGTGTAACGACAGCTACAGATATAGCCTTGATGAATGACGCTATAAGGAACATAAACATTTGCAATGAGAGGACAATTTTACTTACATGCGACTCGCATAAACACATTTTTGTATGCTTTGAAATGTTGCCATATGAAAGTGAACTGAACCAAAAAGAAAATGCAACATTGTCATAATTTAAGTCCCTGTTGCGGAACGCAGCAAATAATCTACAGGTCTAAAAACACCTTTAGTCTATTTCAACACGAAAATCAGAGGTGTAAGATATCATATCGCAGATTTGCAGTCTGAGACTTTAAGAAAGCTATACCAGTATTGCACAACTTATTGCGAAATTGTTTTGATGGCCTTTGTTGTGTTGCAATTTAGCCTGCAAGCTAAACTGAGGCAAGGTACACTAAGTTAATGTAACATCATGGTTTTTGGTTTTGTTTTTTCATTGCACTGGGCGTGTTACATCATGAAAATACAGTTTAGGTTTGTCATTATCTCACAGGTCCAGCAGGGGGACGTGTCCTATGCCTCTCTGGATCTGACTGCCAATAAAAAGCGTAGGAAGAAGAGAAAATACCAAAAACAGACTCACCCTCAGACTCACCAGGCCCAGACACATCCTCAGCCTGCATCCCAGCAGAACTGCATGAACCAGGATGACGAGGCTGATGTCACCCTCCCGTCCCGGAGCAGCAGCCTCATGGTTTCACGTCACAGCATCTACCTCAACAGTCATCAAGTAGCCCTGGAGGCAGAAGAGATGGAGAGGGAGAGAGAGAGGGAGAGAGAAAGAGAGATGGAAATGGAAATGGAAAGAGAAAGAGAAAGAGATGATAATGGAGAGAGAGAGTTTGAGATGCACAGAAAAGTGCTTGAAGGCTTTGATCACTCCCTTGGTAGATCAAGACAAAGTCTAAAACAGGACAGTTAACAGTTAGAGAGTTCAAAAAATACAAATAAAAATACCTTTAGCGAATTAAAAGAAACAAACACAGGATACTGTGGGGTGGGGCTGTCAATAGCTGTGACATTTAAAGCTCATCGCTATCCCAGATCATAAGTTCTGTGTGTTCTAAAGCATGCAGAGGAGACCAGCTGATGTTGTGTCCAATCGAGACGCATCTAAAGGAGTTTACCACTTTAAATGTGCTTTCTTGTTTCTTGCATTTGAAGGTTGGTCTGTTTGTTGTTGTACTTATAAGAAGAATATATTAACAAATATTTATCTGCTTATTTTTATGCTAGATTTTCAGGATAACATATAGGCTATAAATGTATATTTGTGCAAATAAGGTTGACTGATGACTCGAGTCATTTGATGTAAGTATGCACAGAATAATTAGGACAGTTTAATAGCTATTATTTAGAGTTGTAATATTTCTGTGGCTTTGTCTTGATATTAAATGTGTTGGTGACTCTATTTTTGTATCTGTAATTCTTTATATGAAAGCTTTGAAGAATGTCTAGATACAAAAAAATACCACAAAATTGACCAAATATTTAGGCCTACCATAAAAAATTCTCACTTAGCGTTGCTAGAAACGGTCCGATGAAAACTTTCCTTCATCTGCAAATTTCCGCCGCAACCAATCATGACGTTTGCTCCCGTAGTCACGTGATTGTAAACATGGCTGCGCGCGGTTGAAAGTCATGCGATAGCTCTTGGATATCATTCCTTATTTTCATCTTTTTCAATTGTAATTTATTTGCAGTTATATGAACGTTTGTCTTGATATATACTGCCAACAATATTGTCATGGACCCCGCCGGACAGCTACGAAATGTACGTTATTACATCTAGCGCGTGCAATCCTTTTAATCCATATATGAATGTGACAAATATTTGATAAAATAATGATTTAATTGTACGGTTTTTGGGATTTAGTTGCGGGACTTCCTCCTCGTTTACAATCGCATGACGGAAATCTGCTTCCAGCGATGCACAAGCAATTTCAACTACAGAAATCTGACAATGGATGAGGTGAGGCAAATATGATTGACCTATTATTTTAATTTATTAAAAACGTTTAAAAAATGCATTAATTGATGTGTTCCGAGGATGTTATATATAGATTTTCGTTATATATATATGTGTGTGTGTGTGTGTGTGTTGTGTGCGGTGTGTGTGTTGTGTGGGTGGGTGTGTGGTTGGTTGGTTGGTTGGTTGGTTTTTGTTGTGTGTGTGTGTGTAGGGAACATAACAAATATGAGCAAGGTTTGAAATAAAATATAGGCTCATAAACTAGGGCTGTGCAATATATCGAAATGATCGGAATATCACAAATATGCGTATCGCTACAGCTTGCAATATTTGGGGCCATGAACAAAAGACAAAGAGAAAATCACTCACTGCTCTTAACAAAACAACTTTGGTAGGCTAAATAAGATCAGGCATTATGAATCAAAGAGGACACATAAGCGGGTTTATATTTTTACAAACAACTCATGTTACAACATGATCTACACTCATGTTCTTAAAAGGAATTTTTATGTAAGGCTCCGATAAAACACCTACGTCTCACTTCAGGGTTGTTGTAGGGGTGCTTTCTTATTAGAATCAGAATAAGAATGAGCTTTATTCACCAATTAAGTGTGCGCAAACACAAGGATGGTATATACATACTCTTGGTATATACATACATACAAATAACCATATATATATGACACAAGATAGTTATAGAAGTTCACAGAACTGACTCAGCAACAGCTGAGTAAAACTGTTTCATTTGAGCATGTGGCACTTTAAGCATTATCGTATCGCATATCGAATATCGCATTATTTAATGAGTTATTGCATATCGCATTTTTCTTCAATATTACACAGCCATACCAAAAACTATACATAAAATACACTAAGATAGTAATAGTAATATAAATATTTTTCACATAGCAGAGCATAATTATTTGAAATAATTTCACAAAAGCATTAAGAAATAAACTAAAGGAGTGTTTACTTTTTTTACATCTGCATGTGTAAATGTATTTATTTATTCATTTATGGATGTGGAGGTGGACTTCTGTCATTCTGCAGGTCTTAAAGAGTCTTAATTCTCTTTTCAACTAATTAAGGCCTTAAAAAAGTTTTAAATCAGAGCAGAAAAGTCTTGAATTCATGAAGTCATGGCATTAAATGTTGCATGCATTGCAAAAAAATGTCTTCCTCTGTATTTTTGTTTTCCAATACAAATATCCAAACGTCCATAAATCAAGATACACTTAATTGAGATGCAAATGTAAAATGAAGTCTTGAAAAATGGAACAAAATAAAGTTAGTTTTCATTTTGACCATGTATCTTGATTTAAAGGTGACATATCATGAAAATCTGCTATAATCAGTGCTATAATCAGGTCTCCGGTGCATCTACCAACCAAGGAAACATGAAAAAGATTAACCCAGTCACTTTGTTTTGGGAAGCCTTTTTCTGCAAGCGTCTGAGAAAACGAGTGTGTCTGATTTCGCTCCCTTGGTGATGTGGCAAAGGGATCTCATATTACCGCCCTTTAATCTGTAAATTTACACCCACGGTGCCGTCATTTGGTTTTGCAAGCTCCTTATGCTTTCAAAATGCTCTCGTGGTATTTTGATGTCATACACCGATCGGTCTGCACACGCAAACAAAGCCAAAACCTAGATATTTTAGGCAATATAGAAATCCTGGCCAGGACACGTCCTGGGAAAATGGCACGTATGGTCACCCTATAATATGTCTCCTTTAAGAATCTTTAAACATTTGCACGGTGAAACAAGACAAAAACACTGAGGAAGAACATCTCTTTTTTGCAGTGTGAAGTACAATGAAAGAGTTCTTTTTTCATATACCAGTGTTTGGGAGCAGAGCTAGTTAATTGTTTTTTGTAAAATTAATTAAAAAGTGATGGAGATCAGTTGGAAGTTGTATTTTCAAAATCTGAAGTGTTGCCATGTCAACTTATTGTGAGTTGTAATACAACTCACATTGACATTAAGAGAACATATTAACAGTGTGTTACCCATCAAACCTGCAGAAACCCTGGTCATTATACATAAATTTACTATGACAGTTATATAATGTTCCCTTTTCTGTCTTTTGTTTGTGTTGTTTTACCAGGAGCGATGTGTTGACAGTTGTGCTGGCAAGTTAATAAGGACCAATCACCATTTAATGGGCACGTATGTGCAGCTGATGCCCGCAATGGTGCAGAAACGAATGCAGGAGATGGAGAGCAAAGCTGCAGAATTAGCAAAAGCTGAAGCTGCAGCACAAGGAGGTGCTTCATCATTAGAAAATCCATCTACTGCCATCACAACAACAACACCAATGCTTGAGAGCCCACAGATACCTTCAGTTTCTAATAATCCATCAGATATAAAGACAAATGTCTCAGCTTTTGGACAAACACAATCATTGACAGATGTGCCCACGGTACCAAACGATTCACAAACCTTTACAAATGAGTCTTTAGAAGGACTAGTAGCACCATCACTAGAGATCTCAACATCTTCTAGTGTACCTAAAGTAGATGGAGGTCCCATCTTGGGGGAAAAGGGGTTTTGGTTAGTAGACAAAACTCAATTCTGAAGCCAGCCGGTAACCAACCCATACAAGTCAATGAAACACGGTCTGGAATGTTGGTGTGGAGCAGGTCAAGGACTCCAAAAAAATCCATCTTGATCTTGAGACATGGCAGAGAAGATATGTCTAGGAGATTTTGTTTATGTTGCATATTCAGTCTTAACAGCCAAAAGTCACAAAAGCCTTTTAAAGACCGTTGATCATGGAATGGGTTTCGTAAATATTTAAATACCTCTACTAAAACAGTGAATTACCATGTACTGCCGGCTAACATGTGTCTTTTAATAAAAGTGCATGATAGAAAGATAATTTATTTGACTTCTTTATTCATTATTAAATCTGTATGTGGTATTTTTACAGTGGGGAAAATGTTTATTTGATCCGCTGTTGATTTTGTAAGTTTACCCACTTACAAAGAAATTAAGGGTCTGTAATATTTATGGTAGGTTTATTTGAATGCATAGAGACAGAATACCAACCAAAAAAAAAAAAAAACATTAGATAAAAGGTCTAGGACTGATTTGCATTTCAGTGAGTGAAATAAGTATTTGATCCCCTACCAACCAGCAAGAATTCTGGCTCCCAAAAACTGGTTATGTGCCCATGTGGAACACAGATTAGTCCTGCCACTTTAAGAAGTTACTCCTAATGTCAGCTCATTAGGTGTATAAGACACCTGTCCACACAATCTGTATCTTCCATTCCAACCTCTCCCATCACCATGGGCAAGACAAAGAGCTGTCAAAGTATGACAGAGACAAGATTGTAGATCTGCACAAGGCTGGAATGGGCTACAAGACCATAAGCAAGAAGCTTGCTGAGAAGGAGACAGCTGTTGGTGCGATTATTCGGAAATGGAAGAAATACAAAACAACCATCAATCGGCCTCAGTCTGGAGCTCCATGCAAGATCTTGCCTCATGGGGTAAGGATGATCATGAGAAAGGTGAGGGATCAGCCCAGAACTACACAGGAGGAGTTTGTTAATTGAATCTTAAGGCAGTTGGGGCCACAGTCACCAAGCAACATGGTAACACACTACGCCGCAATGGACTGAAATCCTGCAGTGCCCGCAAGGTCATATCATGGGATCAGATTCCTGCCAAATGTATTGTAGTCACGGATAAAAAAAAATAACAAGTGTGAAACCAAAATTTTAAAATGCAAGTAAAATTATATTGCACAAAATTAAAAAATGAAAGCAAAGTTTTCAGAATAGCAAACAATGGTTACGGATCAAAAAATAATAAGTGTAAATAAAAAATATAATAAGCCATTAAAAAAAAAAACCCACGAATCAAAACACTTTAACACAACACTTAAAATCATATTGCACAAAACTGAAATATTAATGCAAATATTAACGAATTGCACACAAAATCATGTTTTCCTTGGTTCTATTTCTCTGAGGAGGAGCTGTCATTCTAGAACTAGTGGACCAATGATGATGCTTAAGCCCGCCTTGATTTACATGAAACTCTTAACTGCAACATTTGGAAGAAGTGCAGAACATGGAATAAAGAGTGAAGGGAAAAACAGCATAAGCATACAAAAAAAAAAATATGTGCAGAAAATGTCTGAGAGCACAAAAAACAGAGAAATATAACCAAGGAAAACATGATTTTTGATTTATACATTATTTTTTTGATCCGTGACCATTGTTTGCTGTTCTGAAAACTTTGCTTTCATTTTTAAATTTTGTGCAATATCATTTTACTTGCGGTTTTTAATTTTGGTTTCACGCTTGTTATTTTTTTTTTATCCGTGACTGCAATACTTTTGGCGGGAATCTGATCCCATAGTCTATCCTCCTTCGATTGTTTTTTTTTTTCATAGTCCAGCTTTCACATCCGTATATTGATATAGGAAATACAATTGCCTGGACTAGTCTACATTTGGTTGTAAGATTGATGTCTTTACTCTTCCAGATTTGTTGCATGCTTAGCATTGCATTACCTCCTAATGATATTCGACTCATTATTTCAGGTGTACAGTCGCCGGTTTGGTCAATCATATTATAGATCCCAAGAAGCAGAACTCCTTAACACATTCAGTCTCTTCTCCATTGATGGTTACGTTAAATGTTCCAGATCCAGCTGTAGACATTATTTTAATCTTTTTGATGTTTTGAGTCCCATCTTTTCACTTTCCCTTTGAATTTTTATTATAAGGTGTTTCAGATCGTCCTCGGTTTCTGCTAATAAAGTTGTATCATCAGCATAACGAAGATTGTTGATATTTCTGCCTCCAATCTTCACACCTATGTCAGAATCTTCCAGACATGAATTCCTCATGATCACTTCACCATAAAGATGAAAAATTACTAGAAACTACCTTACAACCAACTTATCATAATAAATATAAAACAGGATCTCCTATAAATTAATTGGTATATTAAATAAATTAAATAGTATTTCAGAATCTGTTGATGGTATTTATTAATTTTATAAAATTATTAATGACACAAGTGACTAATAATATTTTGCAATATGTTGCATTTTATGTGTAGTATAGAGCAGCAGACCTTTTTTTGCTCTAATACTAATGTAACAGCAACGAAAGGAAAGGACCGTGCACATTTACTAGGTTTGGGATGATTTTTGGTAAATTCATGTACATTAGAATATTTATAACCCCAGGCAGGCACAGTTCTGAAGGAGAGAAAATCGTGTCCCGAGGCGCTTGTTTTCCTCGCTCTCCAGCCGGGGGCGCTGCAGTGGCGTGATCAGCGGGGAGTGAGTGTGTGTCTGTCGGCGGGGAGGAGATCTCAGACTCGGGCACTAGTAGGGTGTGGACGCTGGAAGAGTGTCGGTCCGGACTGTCCCAGTCATCACCGTTGATCCGCTCCAGCTAAAAGCGGCCATATAAACAGGTAATGGTGGTTGTTATGATCGACTGAGTGTGAGAGAAGCACGAATCGAGTGTTGATCGTGTAGTTCAGTGACTGTGGGCGTATATGACTGCTAGCAGCATTAGCGCACTAGCTCACAACACTACAAAACTATTGTTGTATAGCCATAAATAAAGCGTGGAGTCAAAAAATAATTTCATTGTGCATGATTACACAAATTATAATTCAAACCGTATGTTTTTTTTTCTTTTGGTTCACCCGCAGTTAAGAGTCTTTAGTCACTCTTTGACTGTAGTGTCTGTTAGCTGCGCGGCTAATGCCACTCTTACTGAGAGAACACACGTAACGTTACCTGTCTGTCTGTCTTGTCTGACTGTCTGTATATCTGTCTGCTGCAAATACCTTTCTGTGTTTCTGAACACCTACTCTGTCTGTCTGTCTGTCTATCTATCTATCTATCTATCCCATTCTATTTGAACTTAACGTTAATTGTCTCTGTCGAAACATAACTTTCTTACAGTTTGCCTGTTTAAATCTGTCCGCATTTTGTCTGTATATTTTGCTATCTGTTTGTCTGTCAGTTTAAACAAAATCTGTCCGACATCTACCTGTTGTCTGTTAAAAAATAACTGTCTGTCTGTGTGTCTAATTCTTTTCCTCTTTCTCTGAGTATTAACTATCATGTTTACCTCTGAGTGTCTTTGTGATTGAATGCATATATAACTGAATCGATATCACTCTGCTTTGGTCTCTCTTATCTAATTTAACTGTCATTTTCCCTAAGCGAACACATTTGTTTCTCTTTCTAACTGTATTTGTTCTATTTTTGTACAAAATCTCTCAACACATTCAGCAAAGTATATACAATGCACAAGTTCACATAAGAAATACATTCTTAAGTGTATTTAAAATACATTTTTCATTTTGTTTTTAATAACACAGCCTTTCTTTAATTCTCTAATAAAACAGACAAGTAGTTTTTCATAAGTGCGACAGGTCTTTGCGAAGACTTCTTAACTAAAGTATGAGTTGGAGTGATGTCGGAGTATTAAAGAAACACATTCTGTTGGCAGAGGGTTGATTTGGACTTCAGTAAGGGAGTGATATGTGTGTTATAACAGGCAGATGCTTGTATGATTACACAGGTATTCATCACTATCAGCATTTAATGAACAAATATTTGAACCAACCCCATTGCTTAAATCTGTGAGGTGAATTAAAGGAATAGCTCATCCAAAAATTACAACTCTCTGTTAATTGTCTCTTATTTCATTCTAATTTAATGACTCTAAGGAATGTCGTGTGGTATTTTCTTTAAAACAGAATACATGTGAATATACACATTTTAATCAGTACTTTCAAAAAAGAAAGGTAAAAAGTTATTATTATTATTATTACTACTACTAAATAAAATGTTGTACTAAATATAATATATATAAATTTTTTTTAATTAAGAAGCAGTGTATTGCAGTCCTTGTATGCACAAATTGCAATAACATTTATTTGAATAAAACTAAAATTGAGCATCATGTCATTGAACTTTTCATTTCTGGTCAACTGTTCCTTGAAACGGCTTGTTATTTTAAATTTGAGTCTTTCTTCCCTAGTGACTTGAACTGTGACAGAGTGTTTTGTGCAAGCAGTGTTCAAAACAGCTCATCTGAGCTTCCTTCTTCTGGTCTCTCTGCAGTGCAGCGCCGACACCAGACACTTGCCCTGTGGCTGTGAAGAGACTGTCCCATCGCACCCTTCCCGTGGCTGGATGTTCTGTTAGACCCTCGCCTTTCGTCTTTAGGGTACAGCAGCATCAGACACCTCTCCCAGGACGCTCCTGGTAGGGGACGAACGATTCGGGTAGCGTTAGAGGAGAGAGGGTGCAGAGATGGATGACATCTTCACTCAGTGCCGTGAAGGCAACGCGGTAGCAGTCCGCCTCTGGTTGGACAACACAGAGAACGACCTAAACCAGGGGTGAGTGTGTTTAAATGAGACCTAATATGAATTTAGACAGAGCTGTTATTAGGTAGATTTGTGGTTTTGTACAGTCTTGGTTTAGCAGTTATCTTATTTTCTCTATATTCAAAGATGATCTTGGATGCTGTCGGTAGGGGCCACGCCCCCCCAAAAAACTTTGGGAAATACAAAATGTATTGTGAAGAAACTGTACTGTTTGTGAGGAACTTCTGTCAGGTCTTGTCCTTTAGTTCACCCCTCACTTTAATCAGTCTTCTAATCCCTGGGCGCAGTGGAGCAGTGACTCTGAAAGACGATGAGGGTAGATTTTTATCACTTTTCGTCTGTGTTGTGGATTTCATTCAGTTATTTGGCTTGTCGTGGCATACACAGCTTTTCAGATCATTTTGAGGCATTAATAATATTCAGTATTAAATTCTTATTCTTGTATAATTCTACTAGTACTAGTTTGTTTTTGATACCAGAAAAACAAGATATTTTACCCATACAAAACATACCACCATATTGCTAAAATGTAAGTGTAATGCTAAGTGTATTTCTTAATTAAATTTATTTTTATTAACTTTCTCAGACCTTTTAGGAAATGTACATATATATTGAGTATCCACAACTTAAAATAGGATGCTAATGGTGTTCAATTCAATGATTGCATTATTGTAACATCAGATATGTTAATTAATTGGATATATGGCTACCATATCAGTTATCAGCCAATGTTAGAGATTTTTTTATTTATTTATCAGTATTGTCGATATTGGATATTTATGTGTGAATGCCAATTTCCCCTATTTTTACAAATCTTACTCTCATTTAAAGTTAGTTTTTTAAAAGCACTAATAATTTAATAAAAACAAATACACTCTTAAATCTAACCATTAGCAAATCTCAGTATGAAATATGAATATCCATTTTTCATACTGTACATTATAATAAGATGCCTAAATTCACTTGCAGCATTTAAAAATTTAGTTTAGTTTTTTAAATAAAATCCAATGGTTTAGATTTTAGTTTTTAATGTTTTATGTATAATATTTAGACAAAATAGCATAGAAATTCTAAATATTATTGACTTTTCCTTTTGGTTTCCTTTTTAATATTGTGCAGCCCTTCTGTGAAATTGAATGTTGTTAGACTAGGTTTAAAGAAATAAGACCTGAAATATCCCATCTGTTTCTTACAAACGAAACGGAAAACATTCCACACGTTGAAGACCAGAATTCCAGTTCTAGTCCGATATGGTGCAAAGCATACGCAGAGTCGATCCATGCACCCTCTTCAAATACCTCCACCTCTGCCAAGCTCCCTCTCACAAACAGCCTTGGCCCGCCTTTCTTCACTAATACATCCCAGAACAGCTGGGAAGCACAAAAGAGAGCAAAACGTCCAGGTAGATCTCCAAGAACTTGTAAGGAATCTGATCTGGACCCGTTCTCAGTTGCTGTCAGCCACAAGAATTATAACCTGAAAGGAAGGGGTCAGAGACAAATGGTTCACCGGTGCTGATTCAGCACAGAATCAGCAGATTGCAGGCAGCGGCCAGTTTAGATGAAGTGTTGAAGCGTCTGATGTAAATCACTATCTAGGCATTTCCTGTGCTCTTCACATGGCTGAAGTTGTGACTTTGAAATTATGTGACAAAGGAAATGTTTGACTTACTTGAGAAACTGCCAGTAAGAGGAGGGGAAAATGCCAACTCAATTAGCACAAAACCCAAATTTATTTCTATTTATGTTAGCATTCCCTACTCTAAACAGCAGTTGAACCTCTACAGATCTGCCGTTCAGGCCAGTGTGAGTTGGAGTCCATGTCTAATTTGTGACTCAGAAGAGGGGGAGGAGGGAACACTCTGGGCTAAAACGAAATGGTTGGGATGAATAGTTTCCATTCGATGAGCTCACCAACCAAAGCATACTGACTTGAGCCATACCAGTCCTCTCTGTGTCACTTCTCTCTCTCTCTCTCTCTCTCTCTCTCTCTCTCTCTCTCTCCTCTCCTCTCTCCTCTCCTCCCCTCTCCCCTCTCCTCCCCTTATCCATCTCAAAGTGTTTTCCTTTTCCGGAAATAGAAAAACTCCAGCTAAGGGATTCGCCTTTCGCTATTGCCTATAATTTTTGCCAGTTAAAATGATTTTGATGCTTTGAAATGGTTGATGGGAATGGTGGCTGTTTGATTCAGTTCTTCTGGCCATGAGGAGTTTCAGCATGGCTTGAGATGTCACGACCTTACGTGTTTGTGGGAGGAGACAGGAAATAGCAGACATACATGGGCGTTGTCTATGCTTCACATTACAGCATGTCAGTCAGCAAACTGGACTTTGTCCTATCTTATATTTTATCTTCTTATCTCTAAATGTATAATATGTTAAACATATATGGAAATTCTTGAAAATTTGGCCGTTATGCCTGAACTTGTTGTTTTTGAAATTGTTGTTCAAGCCTTGACATTGAAATTAAAATGGACTTAGACATATTTATTTTCTTTAAGGGATGGTTCACTCAAAAATGAAAATTCTGTCATTATTCACTGACTTTCAAGTTGTTCCAAACCTGTATGAGTTTCTTTCTTCTGCTGAACAACACAAAACAAGATAGGCTATTTTGAAGATTTTTGGTAACCAAAAAGTTGCTGGTAGCCATTGATGTCCATAGTAGGAGAAAAAATACTATGGAATCAATGGCTATCAGCAACTGTTTGGTTACCAACATTCTTCATAATTCTATATCTTTGTGTTCAGCATAAGAAAGAAATTCATACAGATTTAAAACAACATGAGGCTAAGTAAATTATGATGAAATTTTCATTTTTGGGTGAACTATGTTTTTAATGCATGAGTGAATTTTTTTTATTTTTATTATTATGCAATGTTTCATTAAAATAAAAACCTTTACCACCTAAATGAGCTTCCTGTTCTACTGAAGGGAAAGTAATGTTAAGCAATATCCAAAAAGCTGTTAAGACATTTAGCAAAGTTTTAGCAAACTGACATAGGGCTGGGCGATATAGCTAAAAAAAAAAAAAATTTATTAACGATATAATGTTTCATATCATTTGGTATCGATAATTATTGACATTTTTTATAACCTTTTTTAAAACAAAGAGCAATAGAAAAAAATGTTTAAATTTAACCACTGTATTTTTAAATTATCTCAATTTATTGAGACAAACAACAAAATGTTTTTTGTTTTAACAGTCAAACACAAAATCAAAAATAAACATATTTCATTTCTAATGTGTTATACGCAGATTAAATAGGTCTTAAAGGAACACGCCACTATTTTTGAAAATAGGCTCATTTTCCAACTCCCCTAGAGTTAAGTAGTTGAGTTTTACTGTTTTCGAATCCATTCAGCCGATCTCCGGTTCTGGCGGTAGCACTTTTAGCTGTAGCTTAGCATAGATCATTGAATCTGATTAGACCGTTAGCATCTCGCTCAAAAATGACCAAAGAGTTTAGATATTTTTCCTATATAAAACTTGACTCTTCTGTAGTTACATAGTGTACTAAGATCGATGGAAAATGAAAAGTTGCGATTTTCTAGACCGATATGGCTAGGAACTATACTCTCATTCCGGGTAATAATCAAGGAACTTTGCTGCCGTACCATGGGTACAGCAGGCACAATGATATTACGCAGCGCCTGAAAATCCCTGTGCAAGCAGGTGGTCACGTTGGTTATGTTGGTGGATGTTAGCCTATTTTCAGGCGCTGCGTAATAAATAGGCATTTTTATTATGCTTATTTATTATGTTTCACACAGTGCATTTTTCATTTATGTTGGTAAATCTTTAATGCTAAAAATGTAAAAAAATGACATTTATTGCTATTTTGACATTCATTAATTTAACTTTAAGTTAATAATACAAATACTATGTTACATTAAAATTAAACATAGAACATCTTGTTCAGTGGTACAGGAAGGTAATTTCAAAAGAGAAGTTATTACATTTAGATAATGGATAATGAACACATTCTGATAAATCCTACTCGATCAGAACACATGTATTAGGTATATTCATTGAACATGTATTAAGAAAGTAACTTAAAGCTTGACAGATACACCTATGTTTGACAAGTAAATTCATAGATGTTTTTAAATGACAATAAAATGTTTAAATTGTTGTAACGCTGGTCTGACATATTTTTATACAATAATAAATGTTGCTTCGAGTAGAATGGACTAAAAGGAAAAGAATATTGTGAAATATTTAAGTTAAAGAACATTATTGTTAAAAGTAAAAGTGTTCAAAGACTTTCCATGTGCAATTCTGTACTCTTGCAAGTTAACATTTTTATTGTATGTTGCTTGTGTTCAGTGTATAATACTATGCGTTACATCAAGTTGTTTTGCAGATCGGATATCCGTATCAGCACTCACATTTTGCCTTTGTGCTTCTCTAGTAGCGAATGCCATTTAGGTTGACTAAGTCTGCTCTCAAATTGTGACTCAAAGAGGAACACACATTTTGTTCTTGATGTCTGGACAGAACTCAGAGCGGCTAATGATAGAAGAACAGAAGCCTGAAGCAAACTAAATGCTAGGTTACAGCTGTGTTTGTCTCTGTGGCTTTAAAACAGACACTGAAGCTCAGGCCAATCAGAAGCATTTACAGTGTTTAGAGTGAATTATTTACTACTAAAATACTTCCTGTATTTTAACTTCTTGTTTTTCTAAAATTATAACACTCGTACATCCTTTTTGATGTCTGTTTTGAATCAGAAGGTGCCAACAAAATTATTTGACCTTTTCCAGCTACATTTCCTGTCACATATTCGTCAGTCTGGCCCACTTCACTACCCTGTTAGCTCAGATACGTTTTTAGACCGTGGCGCCTCACTGATGTGCGGTTTATGATCTAATTCAGTATGAGCTTTCACTCGACCAGATTGTTTGCTGAAAGGTAGAAACCTGAACTCAGATGTGGAGTTGTACTTTTAAATCATTGCCGAATGCAACCCCAGAACGCTTTTTGGGCGGAGGAAGCTCTTAATAAGCGAGCTTTTCAACTCTTTGATCGTATAACCTCAGACTCAAGACGTAATCTTTTAGCTGTGACTCCAGAATCAATGTTTACATAGTCTGTCTTTGTACGCTTGTAAGTATGTTAGCGTAAACGTTCCTTTCTCTGTGTGTGTGTGTGTGTGCTGGTTAACAGCGCGTGCTTCACGTCCTTACAAGGACAAGAGAAAGACCTAACTGATTGAATTTCCGCAGCGCTCGCACTCACATAGGCGAAGGGAGGGAGCCACTAGCGGTGGAATATTATTTGCTGTGTTTCCCGCTCTGGTTTCCGCAGTCCACCCTCTGCTACTTCAGTTGTGTGTCGGAGCGCTACTGAGTGATGTGATAAGAGTCACCACATTTAGCTCTCCTTTCTTCATTGTCCTGCTTTCTTTTTCATTTTTTCCCCCACTTCCTTACTGGTTGTCTTTCTTGTTAATTTGCTATTGTCTTGCACTGTTTTAGCTTCCATTTTTGCTTTCTTTCCAACATTTCTATAGTTTTTCTGGGTTTCTTCCTTATGCAATTCCTTCTTTCTTTCCTTGTTTCCCATGTTCTTTCTTTTATCTTTTCTTTTCAACTTTCTTCCCCATCTTTCTTTCTTTCTTGCTTGCTTTCCCACTTATTTTTTACTTTTTAGCTTACTTCTAGCTTACCTTATAAATTTCTTCCTGTCTTTCCCAGTTTCTTCATTATACTATTCCTTCTTTCTTTCCTTCTTCACTTACTGTTTTTGTTCTTTCCTGCATTCTTCCTTTTTTCCTGTTTTTTCCCCTCTGTTCCAGCTCTTTTTCCCCTTCCTTCCTTCCTTCCTCCTTCCTTCCTTCCTCCTTCCTTCCTTCCTCCTTCCTTCCTTCTTTTTGGTTTTTTCCCCCTCTTTTTGCTTCCCTTTCAGATTAGTTTACAACTTTATTCAGTCTTTCCCATTTTCTTCTTCCTGTTACTCCTCCTTTTCTTTGCGTTTTATTTTTATTTGTCCTTGTCTTTCTTTCCTGCTTCGTTCCATCCATCTTCATTTTTTCTTTTTTTCTTTCTTCCTTTTTTTCTCTTTCTCTCCTCCTCCTTTTCTTACCTCCTTTCTTTCCCGTTTCCATTTTTTTCCTGCGAGCTGTCCACGGTTTTTCCTTTTCTGCATCCTATACTCCATTTTTCATTATTTCCCACTTTCTTCCTTTTTTCCAATTTTTTCCTCTCTTCCTTTCTAGCTTCCCGTCTTTCCCAGTTTCTTCCTTTTAAGTTTGTTTTCTTTGCCGCTTTCTTTCCTAATTTGTTCGTCGCTTTCCTTGCCTTGCTTGCTTGCATTCTTTAGTTTTTCCCCTCCTTCCTTCCTTGAAATGTGCAGTTTAGCCAGAAATAAAGAACATTCTGGAATTCCCATTGGGAAGCTCAGGACTCACTGTCTAATTTGATTTCATTTATTTGAGGAGGGGAGACTTCCCGTTTTTTGTCTTAATATTTTGTTTGTTGTTTTTGTCTTTAACCCCTTCAGTTGTGACCAAGCCACCATTTGACTCTGTCTGTTGTCCTGTGTGCTCCCGGTGTGTGTGTGTGTGTGTGTGTGTGTGTATGTGTGTGAGTGTGTGTGTTTTGTGTTGTGGTGTGATAGAGTGTGTGTATGTGTGTGGTCTGGTCTGTTCCGGCAGGACCTTGTGAGTAGTTTCAGCAGCTACCCTAAGTTTAGCCACACTGCTGGCCTGATTATTTACCCAGAGACTTCCTACTGTACTGCACACTCCCAGCCCTTCAACAAACACTTCATTATTGAAGACAAAAGCTTACAAGTAATTACTTTGGGGATGAGCACGAGCACCAGCTGCAGATATTACCTTCGTTTATTTATAACACACTCTCAGCAGTTGCGTTCAGTGGTTTAATAGTAAAACCCCCATGTGGTTCATTCACATGTGCTCTCAGTAGCAGCACTAATGCACAGGCTCTGATCTGATCACAGTGTTGTTATTGTAACTTTAGGGTCACCGCCGATCTGAAGTACTGTAAGTGTGAGTTTTACTGCGGTTTTGAAAAGGAAATGGGAAGGACTGGGAACGGATCTCAGACTCAAACAGAGGGGGGTAGGAGGATATACATAACCTGGAGGAAAGGGCCAGTTAACGGCTGTTTATATTTAACTGGCTGGAGACAGACAGCTGAGAGCGGGATCACTAGCCTGACTGGAGATAGTTTACCGCCAACCACTGCGTCAAAAAAATGTGCCTTGATTTAAAGGGACAGTCCACCAAAAAAACAAACAAAATTTGCTTCTGTCATTATTTCCAAACAAGTATGCACTATAAAAATATTCATGACTAAATTTAGGATTAATACAATTGAATTGCATATGAAATTTCCATCTTGTTTGAAGCCAGTCCAACCAAAAACCGAACTTGTCATTGTTTCCAAACATGTATGCAATTAAATAAATAAAAATTACATTTAAATTAAATTAATTAAAAAATAAAATGATTTAGGCCTTAAATTATTTATGAATTTAAAAAAAATATATGAATGCTTTATACTTTATTTTTTTAATAGGTATTCATGTGAATACTCTAAATATGCTGCCGTGTGTTTGTTTCTTACAGGGATGATCACGGGTTTAGTCCATTGCACTGGGCGTGCCGTGAGGGTCGTTCAGGTGTCGTGGACATGCTCATCATGAGAGGGGCGCGCATCAATGTCATGAACCGCGGCGACGACACACCCCTGCACCTGGCTGCGAGTCACGGCCACCGTGACATTCTGGCCAAGGTGTGAACAGATCATAGCGGATAAACGCTCACAAACACACACACAACTGCACCTGAACAACCACAGTGACCACAACGGTCACAGAAAGGTGTAAACAAACACACAGCTGCAAACAGCAGTTATAAATACTCACACACACAAACTTTAAACACTCAAGAAGGAATAAGGAACTGACAATGTATATTTTTATACCTTTTAATTCTAAAAAACAGATTTTGAATGGATGTTTTTGTTTGCTGTTTTGGATACTAAATGTTGTGGTTTGTGTTGTCTAGCTGATCCAGTGTAAAGCAGATACCAATGCGGCAAACGAGCACGGCAACACCCCTCTCCATTATGCCTGCTTCTGGGCCCACGACCTGGTGGCAGAGGTTAGTTTGAAGCGCCCTCTGCTGAAAAAAATGAGAAACTCTGGATTGTGTGAACACTGTTTTCCATGCAGTTATAATATAATGAATGGGGACTAGAGCTTCCAAACACCATAACATTATCATAAAAGTGGTTCACATGGTTCTCGTGCAATATATTGTTCTGAAGTCTTCTGAATCCATATGATAGTGTTGTGTGGGGAAAATACATAAATTGATTTTCTTTCTGTGCAGCAGAGATATTTTACCAAATGTCTTTACTGTAAACAAAAGATTGAATTTTGGTCTGTTCCTCACATAAAGCTTTAGTACATTATCAGAAGCCTTGGAATATAGCACAAGTCTTATTAATCACTTCCATGTCATTTTCATTTACATAATTTTTGAAGCTCCGTAGTTCCAGTTAATTTTTATTGCATCGATAACTGTGTTGTCATTATTAACTAAGAATAAAACTATTAAAATTGCTGAAATAACAAAATAAAATACAAATATTAGATAAAAAAATCGTGCAAAGTCACATTACTTTTTTTGATGCGCATGGTGGAATTTATTCGGTAAATGTGTTTCCATCGTTGTTTATGCGCATTTTTTCTTATTGGCAAAAAGTTTATCCTACTCAATTGTGCGCATTCATTTTTTATGTGCATTTTTAGAATTTATGCGCATCTTGGCATTACCATCCAGCATAAAAATAGGTGGATGGAAACATAGCTAATGTCATTTTAATCATACCAGATATGTTATTCTCTCCAGGATCTGGTCAATAATGGTGCTCAGGTGAGCATCTGCAACAAGTATGGAGAAACTCCACTGGACAAGGCCAAGCCACAGCTTGCCGCAAATCTGAAAGGTAAACTCTCTTCTTTAATAATGTAGTAAATGTGACGTCAGAAGAATATTTGTTGGAAAGGCTGTTTGTTAACATTGTGAAGCCTCAAAGATCTGTTTCTGTTATATGTTCCATCGGCCCTAATAATTCTGTTGTGTTTATGAATCAGAGCTGGCGGAGAAACAGGGACAAAGCCTGACCAAAGTTCCTTTCAAGGACACTTTCTGGAAGGGAACCACTCGAACGCGACCACGTAAGCACCCTCAGAACATCTGATTCTCATTTAAATTCATAACGTAGATGCTTTGGCAAACAAGCATTTTATTGTCATTCAGCATAACTGTAGATTGCCTTATAAAATGATATTAATTATCCACAACCGAGGTTTGATTGTTGTATATTTTTCCCATGATGCCTTCAGGTAACGGCACACTAAACAAACAAGCTGGAATAGATTATAAGCAGCTCTCCATGCTGGCCAAGATCAACGAGAACCACTCTGGGGAGGTGAGCTCATTTACAAAACCACAATAGCTACCCATGTCTCAGAGCGTTTATGGAAGCACTGCTCTCTCTCTCTGACAGCTGTGGCAAGGCCGCTGGCAGGGCACAGAGATTGTGGTCAAGATGCTTCATGTGCGGGATTGGACTACAAGAAAGAGCCGTGACTTTAATGAGGAGTACCCTAAACTAAGGTGATGAACCTCCAGTCCAGTGTGCCCAGAATACACAGATTAAAGAGACAGTTTGCCCAAAAATGAATGCTGTTATCATGTATTCAACTCACGTTGTTCCAAATCAGGGTTATTATAGTTAAATAGTTTTGTTTAGTTCATTTATTTACCAGGGGAATATGGGGAAAAAAGGAATAAAGAAAATAGTGGAAACCATGCATTTTTAATATTTAATAATTGTGCAATGATGATAACTCCTTGGCTTCTTAGATAAAAATTACACAGCTTGTTTATAAATACTATATAATGGTTTTAACGTGGTTATACTTGTTTGGGACACACTTGTAGCACAATAGGATAAATGTGGGAGAATTATTGTATGCATAAAGTGCACAGGTATAGGTAATTGGTACCTGATATTCCTGAAGATTATCAAGCTTTCTCTAGCACTTCCATAATCATACCAAAATATTTAAAATGCTCAACAATATTTATTACCTCTCTTTTAACTAAAATATCTGGACAACGCTCATCAACTTTCTTGATCGAAAAAAACATTCCCACAGTTTTACTCACATTAAGAATAAGGCAAGAATGACATAGGGGGAGCCAATTTGAAAACTTGTTTAGTGCATGTTAACACTGTATCATCTGCATACATCTGAACCTGGACCACTGGACAAACTGTAGGCAGATCATTAATATATAGACTAAACAAAATTGGTCCAAGAATCGATCCTTGTGGGACTCCAATTAGGGCTGGACAATAATCCAATATCAATATGTATTGCGATATAATTTTTTTCAATAATGGTGATATGAATTTTAAACACATTTCCGACATACATTATCAGTGTTTCCCATACATTGATTTATTTGTGGCTTTTGACTTTGTTGAATAAACATGAGCACTGCATGTTTTAAAATCAAAACGCGTCGCGGGTGTTTATATGAATGTATCTCTGAAGGGAACCGCCTGTCTTGAGAAAAATTTCGATGGCATTTTCATTTAATCTGATAAAGTAGCGTTCATGAGCGAAGCTGCTTAGTTTACATCCATTACTGGAGAAACCGCTAGTTCCACCACTCTAAAAGCGCCTCCTGCTGGCAGAGAATGATTTTGCATTTTCAATAAGCCCGTCTCCACACATTTCCAGTTTTTGTTGTTGGTAAATTTTTTGTTTCTGCGCGACTCGGGAGCACTTTTTCATACCCTTTTTTTTTCTCTTTTTTTTTTTTTCTGGCGAGCACATTTTTTTCATCTATAGAATAATGAGCCTACACTACCATTCCAAAAGTTTTTTGACAGTAACGATTTTTAATGTTTTTTTTTTTGAAAGAAGTGTCTTCTGCTCACCAGGCTGCATTTATTTGATCAAGCAGCAAAACATTAACATTTAGAAATATTTTTACTATTTAAATTGCTTTCTATTTGAATAGATTTAAAAATGTAATTTATTCCTGTGAAGGCAAAGCAAAATTTTCAGCATCATTACTCCAGTCTTTCAGTGTCACATTATCCTTCAGAATCAGTCTAATATGCTGATTTTCTGATTATCAATATTTAAAACAGTTAAGTAATTTTTTTTCAGGATTCTTTTATGAAGAGAAGATCCAAAATCAGGATTTATCTGAAATGTAAAGCTTTTGTAATATTATACACTATTCCATTCAGTATAATTTTTATTATTTTTTTGGAAAATTTTTAGAAATTAATACTTTTATTTAGAAAGTATGCTTAAAATTAATGAAAAGTGATGATAAAGGCATTTATAATATTACAAAGATTTCTATTTCAAATAATAGTGTTCATCACGATCTAAAAACACTGTCCAATCTTTATGGCTTACTCTCTTTGTGAAACAAAAGGCAAATTTGAAGAAGGCCCTAGTCTCACATGAATGGAGACTGAACGTGCACGCTCAGAAAAAAGGACATAAAAGCATCATAAAAAAATCCATGACTTGTGAGCTATATTCATAGTCTTCTGGAGTCATATAATAGCTTTGTGTGACGATACACAATTTAAGTCACCATTGACTGATAATCTTTCTGCAAACTTGTTAAAAAAAATATATATTTTTTTTAATGATATTTTTTTTAATCTGTAAAAACATCTCCATCGTGTTAGTGGTCTGTTGTTTCTGTCTGTTCATGTGTCCCTCTCCACCTTGGTGTTTCCCCTGTTGTAGAATCTTCTCCCACCCAAACGTGTTGCCCATGTTGGGGGCATGTCAGTCTCCACCCGCCCCTCATCCAATCATAATTACACACTGGATGCCCTATGGCTCCCTCTACAATGTGCTTCACGAGGGAACCAGTGAGTAAAACACACACATTACTGTCTCACACAGATCATTTGGTGTTTGTCAACTTCATTTGAATGTTATTGAATGTTTAATAATATTAGAAATGCGCTTAATTGCTCCTTAAATTCGGGACATGACATAAAAGAGGAAGTCTTTAATTCTTAAATTTACCTTAAATTTCCTGTATCTTTATCGTTCTCTTGTCCATCTAGACTTTGTTGTGGATCAGACGCAAGCGGTGAAGTTTGCTTTGGATATAGCTTGTGGAATGGCTTTCCTGCACACACTAGAGCCCATGATTCCTCGGCATTCTCTCAACAGCAAGAGCGTCATGGTGAGGAACTTAAAGCAGGCGTTTCCTGTTAATCTTGGTTTCTACAACTTTGGGTTTTTCCAGAGTGTCTATTCATGTTGTACAAGAGAACATTAAGATGTGTAGTTACAAGCTGAGCACTAGATTCATTTCCACAGAATTTAGATACTCAGGGTTAACCGGTGATTGCGACCACTGTGAACAGGAACTTTTATAAATGGTCTCAGTTCTCTGTGAAGTATCTGTGCATCCCACCACAAGTTCAGAGTTTCACATTGTGAAGTAATGCAGTGAAAGTACATTCTTTGGTAGTGGATTTCTCAATGCCTCTTAAGATTTTGGAGTAACAAACATCAGTGGTCTGTAATGTCCTTATGGAATGTCAGTAGGTATCAGTTTAAAGCACAATAGTAAAGCCAAGCCTCAACCAAACAACTTCTCAAACTATTAATAGCTGTACTGGTCACATTACACACAATCAACTGTCTGAGGCAGCAAAAACCTGAGCTTACCCTAACTTACTGTTTCATGCTCACACATCCTAAAGAATCTGTTCTCATTGATTCATTGACATCAGATTGATGAAGACATGACGGCCAGGATAAGCATGGCAGATGTTAAGTTCTCCTTTCAGTGTCCTGGCAGGATGTACTCTCCTGCATGGGTGGCACCTGAAGGTACTGTTCCTTTTTTCATTCACTGAATTCTTAATTTCAAACTCAAGAAGATGTAATTTTTTCCACTTTATTTGTCTAAGATATGGTCACATTAGCGAAGTTTCTACAAATTTTCTCAGGCAAAAAAGTTTCAGTGTCTGTTATCAGTAGTGAACCAATATATGAAGCACAGCTCACACAAAAGTCACATTCAAACCAAGCAGCTTTCTGTTGGGCAATGCAGCAAATCTGCATGACCAGTGTGAACCCATTGTGAAATCTGCATGGAGAAATCTTTCTTCACACTTGTGTGAATTCCTTTTGAAATGACTGGATTTTACCTGCAGAAATTTGCAGAACAGTGGTAGATGTGACTGCACCTTAAATTTTGATTCACTGATATCTTATCTCTTCTCAGCCCTGCAGAAGAAGCCAGAGGAGATTAACCGGCGCTCTGCAGACATGTGGAGTTTTGCAGTGTTGCTCTGGGAGCTTGTCACCAGAGAGGTGCCCTTCGCTGACCTCTCAAACATGGAAATTGGCATGAAGGTGAGATGAGTCTATGATTTTGGAAAGCAAGAGCTGAACCAAAAAGAAACAAAAATGTAGGGGTGCTTGGGGTAAAAATGCAGCCAAAATAAACAAAAATGCCCCCCAAATGCAAGATATGGTGAAACAAAAATGCCTCTGCACAGTTAAACTAAAAGTAATACTACTAACACCATTCTTGTGAGAGCGCTGAACTCATGTGAACTTGCAGTTACCTCATTGAGCACTTCAGCCATAGGGAACATTCTTTGCATGTAATGAATTCCTTTAACCAACATTACTAATCATCATTATAACATTAAGGGCAGTAATTGACAATCATTTTTGTTATAATATTTCTGCCTTTCACTGCTATTCTGATTGATTGATTGATTGATAAAATATTTGACCACAAAAAATGTTATAATGCACCAGGAAATCGCTTTTAGGGTGCAAATTCTGACCCTTAAAGTAATAGTTCACCCAAAATTCAAATTTGTTGAAAACATATTAACCCTCGACCCATCCAAGATGTAGATGACTTTGTTTCTTCACTGGAACAGACTTGGAGAAATTTAGCATTATATCACTTGCTCACCAGTGGATCCTCTGCAGTGAATGGGTGCCGTCAGAATGAGAGTCCAAACATCAAAATAATCCTCAAGTAATCCACATGACTCCAGTCCATCAGTTAATGTCTTCTGAAGTGAAAAGCTGCATGTTTGTAAGAAACAAAACCATCACTGAGACGTTTTTCCACTTTTTTTTTTTCCCAAAAATGAGTCAATAATATGGTTTCTCCAGTGAAAAAGTGGTCTCGTCTGAATCAGGAGAGGTGAAATATGATCAAACGCTATCTAGAAGTGAAAAGTGTCAAAAAACCAGTTCTAAAACAAAGTAAAAAAAATTGCATTGTGATGTAGATGATAAAACATGGGGATGGGACTATTTTTATAGAGAAGCCATTGTATTGATTATGGACTAGTTTGGCAAGAAATACAAGATAAGGCTTTAATATGAATTTGTTTCTCAACACTGCAGCTTTTCAGTGGTAATGACAATTAATTGATGGACTGCGAGCATTGTGGATTACTTGTAGACCAATTTCAAGCTTTTTGCAAAAAAAACAAAAATTTCCTTGTCCCATTTTTTTTTTTTTTTTTTTTTTTATTCAGCTCTTGTTGGTTTTTGTTTTGGGACTCTCATTCTGACGGAACCCATTCACTGCAGAGGATCCATTGCGGAGACAGTGATGTAAAAGCTAAAATTTTTCTACCATAATCCTGCCCTGGGGTTCATTTTTTTTATTTAAAAGAAAACAGGGTGTCCGCGGGGTCCTTTAAAAAGTCTTAAAATGTCTTAAATATTTTTGGTCTCATTACTGCTAAAATATCTTCAGTCTGACGGACTTAATGACTTTACAATCATTGGACAGACCCGCGGTAAGTTACTGCGTCATCAGAGAGAATACAGAATACAAGCTCGCGCTGAGGCTCACTCTGTTTGTCTCGAGACTTCAGAACAAATGAGCGTGACAGCACACATAAACTCAGAAGAAACACACTGAGGTAAAAATTCACAATGTTTAGTTTATTCATAACATGACATAGTTAAATAACACCATGACAAGTGAGCTACTTGGCCCAATATTCTCACGACGCAAAAAAACAAACAAACATTCAAAACACCTACAGTGCACGCATTACGTGAAGTCTAGTGTTCTGCCTGATCGCTGCCTGATTCGGTCTATTAAAATACATTCAGAATGATCACAAATTCAAGACATGGGGGCAGAAAATGTGTATATTTATACTCAAGTTCACACGGAAGAGTGCCTTTATTCCAAAAATTACCATATACAAATGTGATATTGATTTTTTACAACAGTTCAATAAACTAGAAGTTTTATTAAGAGACTTACGTTTTAGACACCATACTGCTTGTTTTTGCTCTATTTCACCAACAAAAATAACTCCAAACACAGCCACAGCGCTGTTCTGTGTCTCTGAGCAACATGACGGTGTTTTGTTCCTGAATGAATCACTCAATTAAATGATTCGGTTTAGTCGCAATGACTCACTTATTAACAGTGACTCGGCTGCCACCTACTGGCGCTTTTAATTTCACATTTAAAGTATCTTTTCATTTTTTAAATGATTTCAAATATCAATATTCAATGTTTTATGTTTAATATATCAAAACATTATTTATGCATTTGTAACTGCAGGTTAAATGCATTCATGTCCTGCATTAAACTAATCTAAATGCCACTTCAGATGCAGCTTATGTCTGGATTGCAAAGATGAATTTGGTTAATACTGATTTTCATTTGATTGGTAACAGCCCAAATGTCTTATTACTCTAATCCCTGATTAAATGTAAGAATTTGACCTAAAAGATCATGGACACTTTTAGAAAAAAATGGCTTTATAAAGGTAAAATGCCCATAAAAGGTAAAAAATCAATTTAAACTTATCTGACCACCACACAGAATATGAAGAATATCAAAAACTTTAGGAGTCAGCTGTCCACGAAAGTCCTTAAGATAGCAGCATGATAACACACTCAATCAGCTGAATGAATGACTCAATACTCATTCATTAAGTGACTTACTTCCACTTACTGGTAGTTCAGTTGAGAAGTTTGTTAAAAAGTATGCATTTTTTCCCCTCAACATTCTTATTTGTATACTCATAAATGCATTTAAAACATTAATCTCATAACATTATTTATTGCAGTGTAAATTATTTAATCTGACTGGTAGCAGCCCTATAGTGTATATTGAATTTATTGATAAATTGTAATAATTTGACATGAAAGGTGATGCATGCATCTAAAAAGGTTAAATAAATAGGCATTTGTAAAGGTAAATATGCAGATTTAAGTATGTAAAGCCTGATAGAACACTGATGAAAAGTGCTTCAGAATAAATTGTTTACTCCACCAAAAATCTCAGTGATGCAGTTATTTTGCAGGGATATTTTGTATGGAATATTGTCTGCTGACATGAAAAGTTCACTGTATATCATAGTAATAAATATCATTTATTACAGCAATGATATTTTGTTTTCTTTTTAATTTATACACATTAAATATTACATATACAGTGGGTACGGAAGTATTCAGACCCTTAAATTTTTCACTCTTTGTTATTTGCAGCCATTTGCTAAAATAATTTAAGTTAATTTTTTTCCCTCAATAATGTACACACAGCACCCCATATTGAAAGAAAAACACAGAATTGTTGACATTTTTCAGATTTATTAAAAAAGAAAAACTGAAATATCACATGGTCATCTAAAGTATTCAGACACTTTGCTCAGTATTTAGTAGAAGCAACCTTTTGATCTAAAACAGCCATGAGTCTTTTAGGGAAAGATGAAACAAGTTTTTCACACCTGGATTTGGACATCCTGTGCCATTCCTCCTTGCAGATCCTCTCAAGTTCTGTCAGGTTGGATGGTAAAAGTTGGTGGACAGCCATTTTTAGGTCTCTGCAGAGATGCTTAATTGGGTTTAAGTCAGGGCTCTGGTTTGGCCATTCAAGAACAGTCACAGAGTTTTTGTGAAGCAACTCCTTCGTTATTTTAGGTGTGTGCTTAGGGTTATTGTCTTGTTGAAAGGTAAACCTTCGGCCCAGTCTGAGGTCCTGACCACTCTGGAGAAGGTTTTCGTCCAGGAAAAACTTGGCCGCATTCATCTTTTCCTCGATTACAACCAGTCGTCCTGTCCCTGCAGCTGAAAAAACACCCCCACAGCATGATGCTGCCAACACCATGCTTCACGGTTGGGACTGTATTGGACAGGTGATGAACAGTACCTGGTTTTCTCCACACATACCGCTTAGAATTAAGACCAAAAAGTTCTCATCAGACCAGAGAATCTTACTTCTCACCATCTTGGAGTTCTTCAGGTGTTTTTTTAGCAAACTCCATTTGTGTCTTGCACTGAGGAGAGGCTTCCGACGGGCCACTCCGCCATAAAGCCCCGACTGGTGGAGGGCTGCAGTGATGGTTGGACTTTCTACAACTTTCTCCCATCTCAAGACTGCATCTCTGGAGCTCAGCCACAGTGATCATTGGGTTCTTCTTTACCTCTCTCACCAAGGCTCTTCTCCCCCCGATAGCTCAGTTTGGCCAGACAGCCAGCTCTAGGAAGGGTTCTGGTAGTCCCAAACATTACATTTAAGGATTATGGAGGCCATTGTGCTCTTAGGGACCTTAAGTGCAGCAGAAATTGTTTTTGTAACCTTGGCCAGATCTGTGCCTTGCCACCATTCTGTCTCTGAGCTCTTCAGGCAGTTCTTTGACCTCATGATTCTCATTTGCACTGACATGCACTGTGAGCTGTAAAGTCTTATATAGACAGGTGTGTGGCTTTCTTAATCAAGTCCAATCAGTATAATCAAACACAGCTGATCTCAAATGAAGGTGTAGAACCATCTCACGGATGATCAGAAGAAATGGACAGCACATGAGTTAAATATATGAGTGTCACAGCAAGGGTCTGAATACTTAGGACATGTGATATTTCAGTTTTTCTTTTTAAATAAATCTGCAAAAATGTCAAAAATTCTTTGTTTTTCTGTCAATATGGTGTGCTGTGTGTACATTAATGAGGAAAAAAAAAATTAACTTAAATGATTTTAGCAAATGGCTGCAATATAACAAAGAGTGAAAAATTTAAGGGGGTCTGAATACTTTCCGTACCCACTGTATGTATGTAATAAAATGTGTATTTCCGTTACAGGTTTAGGTCTTAAATTTAATATAAGGTGGTATTAAAAGGTCTTAAAAAGTCTTACATTTGACTTGTTCAAGTCTGCAGAAACCCTGAAGAAACAAACTCAATCCTTTCTTGGAAAAAATTAATTTCTGACCCTGGCAATTCCTTCTCTCTTCATTAGGTGGCACTAGAGGGACTGCGGCCAACCATCCCGCCGGGCATTTCCCCTCACATCTGCAAGCTAATGAAAATCTGCATGAACGAGGATCCTGCCAAGAGGCCCAAATTCGACATGATCGTGCCCATCCTAGAGAAGATGCAAGACAAATGAAACAGCCCTGCTGAACGACCCCGTAAACACTGAGTTCACAGTATTGCCTTAAAATCCACCACTCACCAAAGTGCTCTATGCCACTGTAGCCCTCTGCTAAAGAAAAAAAACGCTTTGTGGAAGCGCTGTCGAACGTTTTTAAATGTTCCGTCTTTATCTCAAGTACTTATTGCAATCTATTTCTTTATCTTATTTGCAATACTGCAGTACATGTCATGGTTGTGGCACTCTATTACTGCTCCTGATCCACAGCCTTATTGTGTTCCTCTGTGAGTGTGCTAGCGTACAAGAACAATCTGACGCTGACATTAGAACACTATTTTACAGTACAGACCAGTTGAACCGGACAGTAGGTGCGCACGATGTTTAAATCTAATGGCGGTTGTTGCATGACAACGGATGTTTGCGACAAGCTAGTGGTGTAGATGCTCCAATGAGTCTTTGTGTAATCCGTTTGGTCAATACTCCCAGAAGTGCAAATGCATCCTATTGCGAGGGGTGAGGCAAAATGGCACTGCTTCATTTTCACGGATGCCATTTTATTTTAAATTGACAATGAGATCATGTGTTGACGCAGTCAAGATACGACACAAGGAAAGATGATGTTTATGCCAAACAAATCCTTTCCCACTTGCACCATTTTAGTTTTATAAGCATCGTGCCATTGTACCCTTTTCATACCTCCCTGTCGCTCCCCTGTCTTCCCTTGTTGTGCCTCATTGTCCCTTTTCCTGTTTTCCCCTCTTCCCCCCCTTTTATGATAACAACCAAGTCAGAGTCCCCATTTAGGTCATTGCTTTTTTGACCTGCCTGAGATTTGTTTAAAAGAAAAAGAAAAACAGTGCAATAATACAATAGCTAAAGCCAATTTTATGCCTTAATCATGCAACAAGTAACCAAAATATGAAGTACCCATAATATCATGATTGTACTGTCCCTCTCATAGCAGGGATACATATTATAAAAAAACATGTCATGTTAAATTAAGGTACCATATGTTCAAAAGAAGAGCCATTTACATGTCACATCAAATGTGAGAGCTCTTTTGCCATATGCATCATGGGTTATGTCTCTTATCCTTGCATCAGAAATCTACATATTTTTACTTGATCCATACAAATGCATGATTGCGTCCTCTGTTATGTAGCTAACACTCCTCCTGTATTCTAATTTGCATTGTACATGTTAAGCATGTTATCTGAGAGATATCTGAGAGGTTTTTATACTGTATACATATATAAGTGTTTTTTTCATGGGCGATACATTAGGCAGCCCATGAGTGCCTTTTTTTTTGCTTTTCTAAACACTACATCAATTTACTTCCTTATTATGCTTTCACTGTGTTCCTCTTTTCAGCTAGCCAGTAAGTAATAGGAAACCAAGAGGTGAAAACGAGCATACTTGACATGCATAAATGTTTTTTTTTTTTTTCATTTCAGTGTTTCTTTTTACGTTTTAAAAAAGAAAACGACGATGATAATGAAAAACAGACTGATTATCTAAGTTATGCTCACTGTTTTCTGACCTTGTGAGGTTTTTAATGAAACTTTATGTTGCTTTTCTTTATTCTTTATTTTGAAGATTTGGGCTGTTTATATTTTATTCATGATAACTAAAGTTTACTAAAGGAAAATAAGAACAAATAAAATGTTTTGGCCATGCTAAATGCTTCAATCTGTGTTCATTTATCAGTCAGAAAATAAATTATTTGATTGTTGACATGAATTGATATCAAGCAGTGACAACATGCTGCAATGTGTTATGCTATAAGCTACTTCTAAATAAAAGGCTTTATTATAATTTTTTTTTCCAAATGTTGTATAATTACCTCAAACTAAATATATATATATATATATATATATATAATTTAAAATAGGAGATCTGATTACAAAAAAAAAGAACAACTATAATAGATTATGGAACAAAGAACCTCCGGTGAGATGTATCCCAAAACAAATATATCTCATGTATTAACCATACAGAGACATTCAGAGTCTGCCCCGGCAAAATTTCGAAAGATCGACCGAGGTGAGGGGCTCGCGGTGGGTGTATGAGCCGGAATGGCCGCGACGCCCCATGAGGCTCCACATCGCCGAAAACAATCAAAGAAAAATTTACAAATAATGCCTATCTTTATTAACAAACTGCATATTTCTATTCTATTTGCTCTAATCTATTTTTTTTTTTACCGCTATGCGTTTACCATGCTAGAAACTGAGACTTGTCACAGCGCTCATACTGTTGACCTCTTATTGGTCTGATTGCTTTACCTCAGTTGTAACTAAGTCACTTTGGATAAAAGAGTCTGATAAATTGTTACATCCCATGCCCACCAAGGCAGTGAAGTCTAAACACTAAATCTTTAAAAAACAAACATTCTGGTGACACAAAAAAAACCGATATTTACATTTACATTTTTACATTTACATTTAATCATTTAGCAGAACTTTTATCCAAAGCGACTTACAAATGAGGACAATTAAAGCAGTCAAAACTAACAAAAGAGCAACAATATATAAGTACAAATGACAAGTCTCAGTTAGCCTAACGCAGTACACTAGCAAGGTGTCTCTATAAATATTATATAAATATATTATACCCACAACAAGAAAAAAAGTAATAGAATAGAAAAAAAATATAAGCTAGTGTTGTTTGTTTGTGAAATAAAAATATACTAAAGAAGTAAATATAGATTAAGTAGAATTATAGTAGAATAGAAAGTTTTAGAGTTAGAGGGTCAAATAAAGGTGGAACAGATTTGTTTTTAGTCGTTTCTTGAAGATGGGTAAGGACTAAGCTGCGCTGATTGAGTTGGGCGAGTCATTCCACCAGGAGGGAACAGTTAGTGAAAAAGACTGTGAAAGTGATTTTGTGCCTCTTTGAGATGCACAATAATACGCCGTTCACTTGCAGGATGCAAGCTTCTAGAGGGCACATAACTCGAAGTAATGAATTTAGGGAAAGGGTGCAGAGCCAGTGGTGGTTTTGTAGGCAAACATTAATGCCTTGAATTTAATGCAAGCAGCTACTGGTAGCCAGTGCAAATTAATGAACAGAGGCGTGACGTGCATTCTTTTCGGCTCATTAAAGATTAATCTTGCAGTGGCATTTTGGATTAATTGTAGAGGTTTGATGGAATTTATAAATTATAGTGCAATTAGGGCATCTCCGCCTGACAATTTGCTCTGAGAAATACTGCAATGTCAGGCACGTGCACAGGTAGGGCTCAACCTGTGCAGAGCACATGCCCTTTTTGTCCTTGCACTCCGAAGTGCCCTTTTTTTTGGTGATGGTGTTTTTTTCCCCCTTCAATAAATCAATTATATTGGTCACCCTTTACATCTGTCTGTCTGCTTTGCAAATATTTAGCTAATGAAAGGTATTTAAAAGAGCTCGTGACTAAATCTTGTTGGATCCGCTCAAACTGTCAGTAAACCTCATAACTCCAGTCTATCTTGACTGAATGAACTGAAGTTCCACAGCAGCTGAACTAGGTCTGCAAGGGTAAATAAAGATATTGTTGTTTGAATATGTACAGCGTTTTCTTTACGCAAGAAACACTATATCTATAAAGGCTCATAATTTATGTATTTGAAACTGAGCGCCGCGCCCATATAGCTACAACAAACACCTGCTGAAAATGTAACGCCGCCGTTTTAATGACGGACAAAACGCACATTTGCACACATTCACTGGTCAAAAACACCGTAACTGCATTTGAGTTTGACACAAACCGACTGAGTGATCCTCGTCCACCTAGGTAAAATATATTTCTAAGAAATATGATTGTGAACACTTAATCTATAACATTTAATCATATGATATTGGTCGCATGGGAATTCATTTTACGCTGCCTTAATATGCATGTATTCAACGCTAGCTAATTTTTTTATCTGTATTCTTACTCTCTGCTAGTTTTCAAATGTATAAACGTATTAAACATGGTTTTATTACAGTATGTTGTGAAACACCAAAAATAATTAAGAATCAAAAGCACTGTGAAATCTATATTAATCATGCCGATGTATCATTTATTATTACATAGCTAAAAACATGTTCTTCAAACGTAATTTCTTATTGAAGTCGATGGGTGCAAAGCACGCGGAAAAACTGAATTGGGTTATACTGTTATTAATATATATCTTCAAAATATTGGATAAGAAAAAAATTAGTAGTACAAAAATAAAACAATGCCAATATTACAAAATATAACATTAAAAGTGATAAATCACTCGTTTTTTCTAAGCGAACATTGTCCACGCTAACCAGCAGGTAAAGTACCACGGGGTCCGGTCCTCTCGCCCTCCCTGAGCCCCATGAGTTTTAACAGACAACTAAAGCGTGCATGGGGCGGTACTTGAGAATGAATGGGGAAATCCACGTGAGAGGAGTCAATGCCTCCATTGCAGTATGATTGGAAGGTGCTGGTCACGTTCCGCTGTGATTGGTTCATGTGATAAATCCCGCCTATTGTGTTCATGTGCATTCTACGTTCGCGAATCAGTCTGAATGAACAATATAATGGCATTAATGGGAAGACTCATTTAAAAAAGTAAGTAAACAACTCACACACTTAGATGTAACCACTTTATTACGTAAAAATAAGACTTGAAATGGTCTGAAAACATGATCTGTGGGAGTTTTTAGTGAGTAAATCAGCATGTTGAAATTTAAAGTAAATTTCTGTGTCTGTGACCGATATTTACCTAGCTTTGATGACCGATGATCCGAAAAATTCAAAAATCGTAAAAAGCTAAGTATTAAAAAGCATAGCTGAACATAAGTTCACAAATAAAATATATTGTTTAAATTGTTACTGCATTGAGTTATTATTTTGGAATAAATGTAAAATGCTTAAAAACACTAACTTGATGAGATTCATACTTGGCTTTAATAAACAGAATATTGATTACATTGTTAATGTAAAAATATAAAATAGAATTGTATTTGTTGTTGTTGTTTTCTGGTAGTGTAAGTAATGTTTATTTAACCAAGAAAACGTGACTGGGACAGGTAATTTACAGACATTTTTTTTTTTTAAAGTACACTTGCTTCCTCATTTCACGAACACCAACTGTATGATGTATGTCTGTATATGTGTGATGTATAATTAATATAACTGTATTTAATACAATAAAAAAGAGGAGTAAACAAGAGCCCCAATTTCACAAACACAGGACCATACAAATAATAATGACAACTAACAGGAGGCCCATCTTTTAGCCTACTTTACATCTAGAATGACAGGATATCCTTGCACTTGGATTAATGCCACTATCTACCATGTCCTTTTCAAGGCCAAGTTATTTCCTGACTTACACCTTGAGAGTTAGAAATTAAAGCAGTCCTTTAAAGCCATATCAAATTTCATTATAAGAGGTATAACATGTAGACCATAGACATAAGAATATATATATACTTATACATATATATATATAGAATATATAAACATAAGTATATCTATGATGGTAGTTGTTATTAAAGCCTGAAAAATTAATTACAAGCTTTTGGGACTTATTTTGTGTATTTCAGTTCGGGGGGGTCTTTTTCAGTTTCAGCCATGGCCCCTCAAAAGGTCTGTGCACGCCCCCTGTGCAAGTGGGTGATACAAATAGTGAAAAAGTTGGAGTTCTGTTATCACTAGAATATCGCACCGCTGGAAAAAGCTCTCAGCCAATCAGATTTGAGAACCAGAAAGAACTGTTGTATATATATATATATATATACATATATAATATATATATATATATATAGATATATATTATATAGACTATATTATATATATATATATATATACTTTATACAGGTGTTAGGGTCTACAGAGCCGTGTTTTGATTTCATGACAACAGATTTCTAAATGTTGGTTACTGACTTTTGTTTTTCAAATATTAAATACTATTTTTAAACAAAACTGCTTCACTTATATTTTTAAAGAAATATTGTAAAACGTATGCCGCCATTTTCAGTTCATAATATTCCAGTCTAGAGTTGTTGTTTTTTTTAATGCAGTCTCTGGACAGTTCCACAAAAAAAGGAGAAAATAAAAACATGCTATAAAACAGAATCTTAATTTCTTAATTTTAATTTTTCAATGTTTTTTGTATAATTTAAAGGGGTGATATGATGCTGCTAAAAATAACATTATTTAGTGTATTTTGTGTAATGAAATTTGTTTATGTGGTTTAAGGTTCAAAAAATGTATTTTCCACATACTGTACATTATTGTTTCTCCTCTATGCCCGTCTTTCTGAAACGCGTAAATTTTTACAAAACTCATCGTTCTGAAACGCGAGGTGTGCTCTGATTGGCCAGCTATCCAGTGCGTTGTGATTGGCCTAATACCTCAAGCGTGTGACGGAAATGTTCCGCCCCTACCATATTGTGATGATGCCATGTCAGGCTGTAGGTGCCGACATTTGCACCCTGCCAGATTATGCACCCCCTAATATTGGTAGGTTTAGGAGTAGGTGTGGGGGAGGGGTTAGGATTAGGTAATCAGGTAGCGATTTCAACGAGGGGATGCATAATCTGGAAGGGGTGCAGAATTCGGCACAACACCGGCCGGAGCGACGAGACAAAAACTTTAAAATCCATTATAAACGAGGCATTTGTTGCACCAGTGGGGACATAATTTACGGATTATAATGATTTATATTGTCTTTTTACCCCTTGCGTTGCATGTATCGCGCCGCGTAAACATAAAACCCTGTCTGCATTTTTGATCGGAGAAATGACAAACAACAAGCGCTACTCTACATGCGTAAAAAACTTGCGTTTGAATTATCAGTGGCAAATTCTTTAAATATAAACAACGTACTTACAGTCTGTGAGTCAGAACAGCCGGCATTGTAGTCACTCTACCAGGATCAGGAAAGTCTCCATAAAATGTGCTGCACACATCTTAATATTTGGGTTGAACTGTTCTGGAACAGTGTTGTAACTTAATCATTGATTTCTAGTTGTGTCCTCTTTTGGAAGGCCAAACAAAGTAGTTTCGCTTTCACAACGAAACACACAGCGCCTTCACGACATGGCGGCAGCAACAATACAACAGCGAGAATAAAAGTTACGCCTTCTTCTTTCTTTGCGTGAACATTTGGCGTTATGTTATGCAAATCGTCCCACATTGTGAACGTAGACAGGTGGGGGGGGGGGGGGGGGGGGGGGGGGTGGGCGTGTTAGAACGGCCGTTTTTAGGTCTTTGCGTGGTTAACTCTTAACTTTTTTTATAAAGAATATCTCTTTGGATTTTGAGACTTTAGTCTTTGCAACTTTACCGATCTTCTTTATGCACCAAGAGCTTGTAACACTCAAAAGATAAAGGAAAAATTTTAATCGCATCATATGACCCCTTAAATAGAATAAGTGTCAAACTATTGTACTATATGCTGATATAAAACAGTAGCATTGGTACTTAACTTTCAAGTTTACAAATATGGTAGGGCACGTGATTTGTCAGCTGCGTTGTCAGCCTGTCACGTGATCAGTCAGTTGACGCTATAAACTGGTCGGGTCGCCTGGCCTGGGACGCTGTGCAAGCTGTCAGTGTCAGAACAGAACAGAACAGACAACTGACGGACTTTTCAAACACAACCGTCTAAAGAGACGCGGATTCTTGTTTTATTCATGTATTCAGCCCAAGCGTAACACTAGTATTCAAGGATAACACGGTTTCCTGGAGCCGTCGGCAGAGACTTTGTGTTTTATGACAGGGGACTGAGAGAGTTTCCCGCCGTGTAGCTCGCCGCGCATTCAGCATGAAGCGTCCGGTGCTCGGCTTATCCACCGTCTGCGCTGTTTTCTTAGTCTGGACATTAGTTTCGGTGCCGCGGAGTTCCTCGTACCCTCTCGAGGGAGGAACAGATTCGCCCCAGCTGAGGTTCGTGGAGGAGTTTGATCCGTTTAGGCTCGGGTTCAGCTGGCACAACATGTCCTGCGTGGTGTGTAAAGCGATCTTCGCCACGCTTGACATCGCGCTGCTGGTGAGACGAGCATTTACTTCATCTGGTTGTTGTCTGTTTTAAACTCCCCTGGCTTACTTGTCGGTATAAATATCGCCTTATTTTGTAGAGTTAAAAGTGAACTTGATCCAGGTTCTTTTGCTCAACATGATGATGGAGTCTGTGACTCAACTTGTTGATCTGCCGAACTATAGTTAGCATTTTTTGGCATCATAGGCGCGTGCGAGCTGACTGTGCCCAACAATGCTGCCATAGTTTACTGAGACGTATAAATATACATTTAGCAGTTACACAAACTATTATTTAAAAATATCCATGTTTAAGTATTTAAATAATGTTAATATATAAAATGAAATGATGCTTTTTTATTCATGTGTATTTTTATTGCAATATATAGACATTTTATATTAGTTTATTACTGTTATTAGTACTAATTTTATGTGTATATTATTCATTTTTAGACACATAGTTATGTTAAACGCATTAACGTATATAATGTTAGTAGCTATGCTTTTAATTTAATATGTATTTTATTTATTTATTTTTATTTAATTATTATTATTATTAGTATTGTTATTCTTATATACCTTTTTATGTCAATAGACTAGTTTTCTAACCTACTAATTATTTTTTAACGAATCTCATTGATGTGTAAATACAGTGTCTGCTTGTAATTAATGTACATTCATTAATGTTAGGTTCGTTTTTTAAAATATATTGTTTGAATTTTTATAAATATTTGACTTTATTTATATCATTTGTATAATGTATAATTCTATATGTATTCTATAATTTTGACGTACATTTATTTAATACAATTCGTATATTAGCTTCTTATAATTTTTTTATGCTTTAACCAAAATCTTTATTAACAGAGTGACTCAAACATGGAGCGTGTGGCGCATGCTTTAGGAGAGGCCTGTGTTCGACTGCATCTGGCCGAGGCACAAGTATGCCGAGAAATCACTGAGCTCTTCCGAAACGATTTAATCCGTGCGCTCCAGGAGTCCGTCCTCTGGCCCTCGGAGGCTTGCGGTCTACTGGTTGGACCTACGTGTGGCCATTTTGATATTTATGCCCCCTGGAATGTGTCCCTGCCGCAGGTCCCCAAACCCCCTGTTAAACCGCCCACCCCTCCCAAACCGGGCTCTTCACAGAGCCGAATCCTCTTCCTCACGGATATCCACTGGGATGCGGAGTATGCCGAAGGCAGTCTTGTGGACTGTAAGATACCACTGTGCTGTCGAAATCACTCTGGAAGGGCCGGTTGGAAGCACACTGGAGCCGGATACTGGGGCACGTATGGCGACTGTGACCTGCCTCTGCGCACAGTGGAGAACCTTCTCCAAAACGTAGCCAAATCTGGGCCGTGGGATTGGGTTTACTGGACAGGAGACATTCCAGCACACAACATCTGGTCTCAGACCCGGGAACAACAGCTGAACGAGCTCGTCACCATCACTAGACTCCTACACAAACACCTGGGGCCTAATGTAACCGTTTACCCAGCGGTTGGGAATCATGAGAGCACTCCGGTGAATAGTTTCCCTCCTCCGTTTGTACATGGAAATCGGTCATCCCGCTGGCTTTATGACACCATGGCTGAGGAGTGGGCACCCTGGCTGCCAAAGGAAGCCCTGGAGACGATACGGTAAAGTACTGATGGAAGAGACTTTAAATTATTTTGGCTAAATCTGTCACATTAACTAACATCACATTTTGAGTATCTTCACTGATAAATACACAATAAAATGTATTATTAGTATTGTTGTTTTGTTGTTAGTTATATTTTTATTATTTTTATTTGGTAATAAAATCCTGATATTTATTGTTAGTGTTAGCTGTTATTTTTATTTAATTGAATTAGTTTATGAATTTATTATTTATTATTATTTATTATAATTTTGAGATGTATGCCCCTGGAATGTTCTTCTTTGTTGTGGATATAATAATAAATAATATAATACTAACTAAATAATTTATTTACTTATTTTACTTTGCTACATATGTGGCAAGTTTTTAATTTTTTGCCGCCCTGGGATGTATCTAAATTTTAAATTATTATTCTTGTTTGTTGTGTTTCTGTTTTTTTATGTAACCAGTATAATATTTTATTTGTTTATTTATATAGTTTTTTGTAATATCATATAATGTGGCTGTTTAATATTGATGTCTTCCGTAACGTTTTGTTGTTGTTGGTGGTGTTGGTAGTTTTACAACTATATTTTAATTTATATTTATTATTATTACTATCATATTATTATATTATTATCAACACATACTTTATTTATGTATTTATTTATGTATAATGTGTGTTCTGTCTTCTCTAGGCGTGGAGGGTTTTACACAGTTGAAGTTGAGCGTGGTTTGAGGGTGGTGTCCTTGAACATGAACTTCTGTGCGCAAGAGAACTACTGGCTGATGGTGAACTCCACAGACCCGGCGGGTCAGCTCCAGTGGCTCATTAATATACTACAAGAGTCCGAGAACAAGGGAGAGAAGGTACGAGAAGTTTACAAACATCAGAGAAACCAGAAAACCTCTTATTTTGTATTAAGAACATAAGAAAACAAACAACAATGTTGAAGCCATTTGCTCGCTGCAGCAGTTTAACAAGTTGCAATGTTCGTGTTTGTGGGTTAGAGGTGTTTAAACATCCAGGCAACTGATCACGAGTCAGACCAGCTAGTTTCAGTTTTTAACTTTTGTTTGTATTTGGACATTATATATTAGATGCCAATGATCCTTCTACTACTAAATGTTACTCAAATTATTTTGTAAGAGGGTCCAGAATTCTTTTATTTTTCTCAAAACAAAACCAAAAATCTTGGTCTATCTTGAATTTTTGTTGTTTGCGGTTTTCTTTTCTTTTTTTGTTCGGTTTAGTATTTTAATTATGTAATTTGTGTCTTTTTTTAATTTAATAACCAGATCTAAACAAAGGTCTGTTTCCGCTGGTCTCTCTCAGGTCCACATCATCGGTCACATCCCCCCGGGACTCTGTTTGAGCAGCTGGAGTTGGAATTACTATCATATAGTGAACAGGTCAGTCACTTTTCTGTGAACACACTGTATGGGCCGTCCTGCTGTACACAAGAGTTCACTGTTATCTGTTGTAACCCGTGGTTGAATCAACACAACTGCGGGACTGTGCCCTAAAGGCTTCTAACAGCTCCACAGTGTCTTTTATGATCACAAGTGCCATACTGTTGCAAAAATGGGTTATGTTGACTGTAACTGCCTGGTTTTGAGATAATTGTATTTGCCATTTTCCATATATACCGGGAGGTGTATGTAATGCAGTGGTTAATGGTTCACTTTAGCAAGGCAGTCTGGTTCCTTCCTATAATTCTCTTTCATTTTCCAGATATGAAAGCACCATAACTGGTCAGTTTTTTGGACACACGCATGTCGATGAGTTTCAGATGTTCTATGATGAAGATACATTGACTCGTCCACTAAGTGTGGCTTTCATCGCCCCAAGTGTGACCACTTATGTCAACCTGAACCCAGGTGCTCACTGTACTATATTAGTTGATAGATATTTTATTTTTTTTCATTTAATTTAATAATTCAAAATTTAATTGAATGATAAAAAAATTACCAAATTTTATTTAAGCTTTTTTATTTATTTTGTTGTTGTTGTTGTTTTCATCTTAAAATCAGTCTGTTTATTCTAATAGGCTTATTTTTGCTTTCGCATTTATTGTAGCTGTTTGGGGTCAGTATTTTTATTTATTTTATTTATTATTTAAAGAAGTAATACCATGTATTTAATTACTATGTAGGAATTAAGCAAAAAGTGACCGTAAAGACAGTTTTAAGGTCCTTGCACATGGATTCCGAAATTGTCGTATGCTTAAAAAACAAAAAAAAAAAAAATAATTTTTATATATATATAAGTATATAGATAATCTATCTATATATATATTATATATATATATATAATATATATATAATTCTATTCCTCATCCTTTCCTATCAAAATGCTTGCTACGGATGCCAAAACGCAGAAAATCGAACCTGATCCAGATTGTTTTATGACGGCCGAAACATTCGGAGGCAGTGTTTAAACATGATTGACACAACGCAAGGTCGTATTTATTTTTCAACGTGTGAAAATTTCGGACTCAGTGTGCAAAGACCTTATTGTTATAAAGTTTCAATTAAATGCTGTTCTTCATAAAATAATCATTAATTGTATAGTGCTTTCTACTATACTCTGACTTTTTATTTTTACTTGCCATGTAGTTATTTTAATTCGTTTTTGTTTTAATTTTAGCATAGTTTTATGTGGTTTTACATTTTTATTTTAGTGTTTAATTATATTTATTTATGTTTTGTTTTAGCATATAGTTATTTTATTTTTATTTTAGCATTTAGTTATTCACACAAAATCGTATCTTATTGCTATAACATGCTTTTTTTATGGTCAGGATATCGCGTATATTACGTGGATGGAAACTACCCAGGCAGTAATCGCATGGTTTTGGATCACGAGACTTTTATTCTTAACCTGACTCTGGCTAACAACCAGCCCTCTCAACCTGACCCCAACCCATCCTGGACCTTACTGTACCGCGCGTCTAAGGCCTACGGTTTGTCCACACTCTTCCCATCAGACATGAACGCTTTGATCAAAGTCATGAAGAATGATGACCGTGTCTTCCAGCGCTTCTGGTACCTCTTTCATAAAGGCCACGTCTCAAAGCCCTGCACAGACACTTGCAAGACGTCACTAATCTGCCTTCTACACAGCGGACGATACGACCTTCTAACGCAGTGTGACGTGCTACACAGAGATAAACACTCTGTTAGGAAGACAATGTGTTGAGAAAATATGAAACTAGAGTTCTAATGGGTTTAATACCACACCAACGTCACCGACACTTTCATTTGAACTACTTTTTGTAGCATTTGTTACATTTGTACTTGAGATCATCAAAAGCTGACTTGCTATGGACAATTATTTGAAGCTGTAAGGTATCTGGTCAAGATAGGGTTAAAAAAAATCAGCAGTTCTTGTAAAGATGTGGACTTTAGAGCAGAGAACCAAAGTAAAGTATTATTGGTTGAAAGTGGAGCAGGTAGTGACTTCACTGAATCGTGTAAAAACCACAACTGCTCAAACGTCTCAGTCCTCATTCTCACTCATGTGGTTGTGTGATTTGCGTCACTTTTGATCGAATTGTGGTCTGTCACTTTAGAAGTGATATCTATATTTAGTGTTATCACTTCCTGCATTGAGCTATAGTTTGCACACTGGAGTCTGTTGAAGGCTTATTGTAAAAGAAAATGGTTTATTGCTTCAACCACAAGTCGTTCAACTTGTTTTAATTGCTAATGCAAGGATGAAGAGAGTCTGTGATCATGTTTCTGTGTGAACTGTCGCTGACTTGCTGAAAATGATTTTGCAATTCTAGTGGGATTTTATGAATGTTGAAATGGATTGTCTGAAGGTCTAGATTAATAATTATTTTGCAAGGTAATTTGTTTATAGATTTAAACTGTGCAGTATAGTTCAAAAGTTTGGGTTCACAATGTTGTTGGAAAACGTAAATTGAGCAAATATGCATTAAATGAATCAAAAGCAATTTATGTTGTGAATGTCACAAATTTCTGTTCCAAATCAATGCTGTTCCTTTGAAATTTAATAAAATAATTCTGGGGGAAAATGTATTGCAGATTACACAAAATTAAGCAGTACAACGGTTTTCAACCAATAAAAGTGAGAAATGTTTAGGTGACGAATCATATCAGAATGATTTCTGAAAGGATCATGTGGCACTGAAGACTGGAGTAATGATGCTGAAAATTCTGTTTGCGTCACAGGAATAAATTGCATTTGATAATATATTCAATTAGAAAAGTTATTTTGTAATTATTTAATATTGCAGTTTTTACTGTGTTTTTGATCAAATAAATACAGCTTCGGTGAGCATGAGATGCATTTTGAAAAAATCTAAAAATACAAAAAAAATCAAATCTTTTAAATGGTAGTGTTTTGTATATTTAATTAAGTCTCGTCTTTTTGAATGAATTGATATGGCATTCAATTTACAAATACGGAGTAGACCTCTGTTACCAAGCTTTATCAAATATAAATATTCTAAAGAATTCAAAACTTAAACCAGAAAGGACTCTTTCCTATTTAAATGTTGGGGATAAGAGCTACATTATAGGAACAAGCTGAAAATACATTATAGGTTTCACTGAATACAAGCATCCCACTCATGTCAAATGTGACGCAGTGCAAGACAGAACCACTAGGAGTCAGTAGATCATGCCTGATGACAGTATGTACTCAACAAATATTTAAACATTTTCCATGGAAGCAGGTGTTTGATATGTAAATATTTTTTGAATCATTTCTTTCACAGAATAATTTTAACTGCTGCCAAAGATAAACATAACCACAGTACAAAAACAAAGAATTTCCAATACATTTTTTGCACACAAAAACAACCATGGAAATACAATGACATTTTTTTACACATCACATTCAAATCTTATATATCTGTAGATTTATGTGGAGTGTTTACAATAAGCTGCAAACTGAAGCCAGTGTAAGTATACCTCAAGAGATATATCTACTTATACGAAAGGACAAGAATAGTAAACAATATCCACTGTCAGAGAATTTTCTTCTCAAGGGTCTGTGAAATACAACGTCACTCCGAAGTCCTCCTTATAGATGTCCCAGGTCTTTGATTTGTGTGGATTGTCCAGCTCCTCCCTCGAGAGATACAAGCTACAACACAAACAACAACACAAAGATTTCAGCTCTCAGAAGAGAAAAAAAACTTCCAAAACTACAGACAAAAAAACCCCCACCTGTTGTTCTCAACAAAAGAGGTGTTAAACCAGAAATAGAAAGGACAGTCCTCGTAACCCTTTGGCAAACCCTGGAGAGAGAAAAAAGGAAGTTCAAGCAACAGTGAACAACATTTATATGTTCTGCCGACACTTCATCACATATATGGGTCAACTCAATACTAAAATAGTGGAGGACTTACAGCACTGGACTCAAACATGACCTTCACATCTCCAGTCACAACAGGCCCTTCCTGTAAACTGATGACCACCGCATTGTTACCGGTGTCAGGAAACACCTGAGAAAAACACATGACGGAACGGGACAGGAGGATTAGAATGACGTGGAATGTGTGCTTTAGTACACCACTAGTAAAGCTGCTAGCTTTGCCCTTATTATACAGAACAGAGAAACGTGTTAAAAGTGTTGACGATCACGTCTAGCTTTAGACACGTACCGCACAGTTCTGCTGTTTGGCACAAACACACTGGAAGACGAGCTCTCGCTTCACTATGATCTTCACCTTCAGGTCGCTCCCATTCCCCTTCCCTACACCTGAACAACAACCACAGCCACGGGAAAATTACACAGTGTTTCCTTTGTTTACTTAATATTTACTTACAAATTTTCCCTTTAAGTTGCATGAAAATACATTTTAATATTAAATTTAATTCAATATGAATATATGCATCATATTTCACATTCAATATGTTTAAATTAATTGAAATTACAATTTATATATACAGTATATATATATACACACTGTATATATATATATATATAGAATATATATATATATATATATATATATATTACACCACAACATATTTATTATTTTATATGTAATCATAAAATGTGTATATATTCAATATTAAAATAAAATAAATATGCATGGATACATTACATGTATTTCAAATCTACTGTATATGACCTATATACATTACTATATATTGCTATTCTATATGTCACCGCGGAGCACAAAACCAGTCATAAGGGTTATAAGAGTTATACACATCTGAAGCTGAATAATTAACTTTTCATTGATGATGGTTTGTTTAGGATAGGACTATTGGCTGAGATCCAGCTATTTGAAAATCTGGAATCTGAGTGTGCAAAAATATCTAAATATTGAGAAAATTTCCTTTAAAGTTGTCCAAATGAAGTTTCTAGCAATGCATATTACTAATCAAAAAATAAGTTTTGATATATTTACAGTAGGAAATTTACAGAATGTCTTCATGGAACATGATCTTTACTTTAAAAGAAAAATCAATAATTTTGACCATACAATGTATTTTTGGCTATCGCTACAAATATACCCAAGCGACTTAAGACTGTTTTTGTGGTCCAGGGTCACATATATTAGTATTTTCATATTCAATATCTCAATTATTTTGCATATTTCTCATGTATACATTAATACGTTTTAAAAGTAATATATTTATAATAACAGGCTGGGTCTTACCTGCGATGGAGTGGATTCGAATGCTCTTTATTTTCAGGCTCTTCTGAGGTGGTAGCTGACGGTTGTATTGGTTCTTCATGATCTCATAATAACCGACGTACCGACTCTACAAGCGCAAAACAAACAGAAAATGTATCAATAAAAAAGAATATACACATTCACTGATTACTGTTGGATCCATGGCTTCCAGTCCAGTGTCACACACACCTGTGAGGGAGTTTCAACACCCTGGAACTTCGAACTCATACTTTTATCAGTCCGTCTCTCCCCAAAGTAGTCCAAACTCTCCTGTAAGATGGTTCATAGAACATTTGAACACAATCTTGGATGAGAAGGGCTCTAAATGTAAACATGGATGAGCAGACTGTACCTGCGCACTCTCAAACTGATCGCTGTCAATGAGCCACGTGCACACCATAGTCCCAGTCCGCCCTATTGAACAAAACCCAACCATTACACACTTCAGACAGACTCAATATTCAGAACAACACTGAATACCACCAAACAACAGACCTTTTCCTCCTTTGCAATGGATGGCGATCACATTGCTGGAGTCTGCTGCCATCCACTCCCTAACACAGGCCGTGTACCGCAGCATATCTCTGACAGCGTTGTTAACAAACAGAGATTCAATCAAGCCTCAAAAATTTGCTAAAAATTCATATTTTGATGTTCAGTTGAGGTGACAGCACACTTACTGGAGTGACGGCACATTATGGTCATCTATCATAACACGCTCCACTCTATAGTGAAAGAACTTTGGATCGTAACCCTTCTCACCTGAAACCAGATGTCAGATTAGCCCCCTTTATTTATCACTCCTTTTAAAAATGATCTGTACTAGCAATTAAGGTAAAATAATCTGATAAAGATCATCGTCTACTCACTACAGAGGTTAAACACCTTGTAGTGATCCAGATGTTTGGTGTCCAGGAATCTAGCGACCTCCTGAAATGTCATTTATGTATTCATCATACAATTGTTGCAATGTTTTCTGAACGATTCAAATATGTAAACTACTACTATGTATCTTACTCTGATTGGGTTCCTATAGAGCGCCTGCTTCCCAGACGATGGAAAAGACATGGCAATGACTCTTTCTGAAGAGACAGAAGACCCATGATTAATCACTTTGGTTAGCAAATTAATTCATTTTGATGTTGTTTATAATGTTTTAAATGAATTTAAAATGATACATCCGATGCAAAATTAAAGAGAAAAAACATGAAGATGAAATTAAATGGCTATATTTCTGCCAACTACAACAAAAAGCAATCAAACCCGTGACATAAGTGAGGTCCAGATCAAATCCATCTTTTTGGTACCGGGGAGGCTTTTGTCTCGGCCCATGACACCATGTCAAATGATTAGATCAAGTTTATTATATAGAAAATTCATACACATAAACGCTTTACGTGAAGTGAGAAATGTGAAAGCCATTAAACAAAGATAATAGAAACGACTAAATAGAATACTAAAAATTATAAGGAAAACAAATACAACTGAAATGGATAAAAAGTGGTTAAATAACAATGGATTAAATTTAAAAGAAGATGGAAAAGTACATACACTTCAGTCAAAAGTTTGGATATAAAAAACATTTTATATATATAATATATATCTATAGATTTTTTCTAATAATATTTCACAAATACTCTTTTACTGGATTTTTTATCAACACATGCGCACATGTGCTTTGAAACACAAAAAGGATGAAAAAAGTGTACTGAGATTTTAAGCTCAATTTAAGACTTTTTAAGCCCATATTTAAGACCTGCACAAATTAAATTAAGCAGGGAAGGGCAGTATCTATGGTAACATTAAACTGTTAAATGATTGTAAAAAGCATGATTTACAGTTCAGAAACAGGTTTTACACAAAAACAAGAAGTTTTATGAAATGATAAATTTCACATTTCAGCCTTTAAACCCTTTTTAAGAAGAAAAAAAAGAGTCATAAGTATCAATTATTATATTAAACAATTATTATCAATAAATTATTATATTAATTAAATAACAAATATATTTTACTGTCTTAATTGTTCACATTTTTATAATGCATTATCTTGTTGATTCACAAGTTCACATTCACAACTCTGCGTGAAAATAAGGCTCGATTTTCACTTTGTCTGAACAAAAACAGCAGATGTGGTTATTAAAAAAGGCAAATTCATTCACTGCCAGCAGAGACGCCAGAAATCCCAAGCATTACCCGATTGGCTAAGGAGACACAATCGCAGTTATTATAATGACCACACCACACACTGTGATGAGCAACATTTTCTTGGTGTCACTCACCATTCTCCTGGTGACCTTTTCAAGCTCTTTCTTCTGAGAGGCCAGTCTGAAGACACGTACCAGAATCAATATCCTCAGAGATCTCAGGAACGTGACCACCCTGCAAACACACCATTTTAATATCGTTATACTACTAGAATATTGGGTGAAATGGGAGCATGTTGAGAAAGTGTTCTGTTAAATCTGCTGTACCTGGGAATCAGGCTAGCTCCGGAGAGATCGGTGAATGCATAGATCATGGTGACCACCAGAGTAACGACCACAACACAAGCATCTATTATATTCAGTATTGAGCTGAAATACACTTTGAATCTGAGAAAGAAGATGATTTAAAGGGTTAGTTCACCCAAAAATGAAAATTAGGCTGTGTTTCCGCCCGGAACTGCTGACCTTTTACCACATGATGCGCAAGTAAGTTGATTATTATGTCACTTATTCAAGTGATTATTACATCTTGAATATGGATATTTTTCTTACAAAAACGCATAGATTCGCTACAAGAGGCCTTTGTTCACCCCCCGGATCCGTGTGAGGCACTTTTTTTTTATGGATGGTCGCTTTTTATTTAACTTATTTTGGACTGAAGCACTGCAATACCAGCTGACTGCAGTGATAGAGCTTGGAATATCCAGGACAATTTTTTATATAACTCCGACTGGATTCGTCTGAAAGAAGAAAGTCATATACACCTAGGATGCCTCGGGGGTGAGTAAAACACAGCCTAATTTTCATTTTTGGGTGAACTAACCATTTAAGAAAGGTTAATCAGAGCTGCTAAGGAATATATCCTAAATATGTAAAATAATACCTTCGCTGAGCTTGTGGACCATTAACGTATTTTGTGCTTGGCTTCTAGAAACTTGGTCCCAGAAAAAAAATGATAAAAACTCATTTGGGAAACAAACCGAATGTGTTTCCTGCAAATCATTCCTATGATGAGCAACTCATCATGTTAAACATGAAACACTACAGCGCTATTGGTTACTCTCAGTCTAAAGTGTTTTGTAAATTACGTTCAAATGAAATGCAAGACGAAAGACTAAATTCACAAAATTACTTTGAAAACCTACTAACCCTTCCACGTATACACGGAGCAGCACATCAATGAGGAAAAAGAAGGAGATGACAAGCGAAACAGACTCCATTGCTTTTCTAACATCGTGACTACCGTTGGAAAGAGAAAAGTCCACAATGACCAGAATAATATCCACAATGATCAGTACCAGGCCAAAAACACTGCAAATAAGAAGAGAAGAACATAGAAAAACATAGTCTAAAATCTATTTTTGGAAGAAAAAAAAAACGAAAAGATCACAAACAGTTTTATTGGATTTTTTAGGTCCTGGGAGCCTCTTTATGTGACATTCTGAAATGAAATGATCCCACTTACCGAAAACCAAAAGACATCACAAAAGGAGCTATAGTTTTCCGGATACGACTGCAAAACAAATCAAATACAGGATGAAACGTTAAAATATTAATCTCAAAACATCACAATGTCAACAAATTATAAGCTTACTTACTGGTACATGGTGTCTGGGTCCTCAGTCTCTTCCTTTCCATCATCAATCTGCACCTCTGCCTCCTCTTTCACCCCATTACTGCTCCGATATAGATACATAGACAAAAGATACAACATAACCACCTCGCATCATTTTAGAAAAGTAAAGCTTACAAAACGTCAGACATTAGAGTCATTTGTTAAACACAATGTAATTCTGCTGGGAATAGAGCTGAATTACTAATTTAAAGGTGGGGGAGTAAAGGTCATGATGCTTGTGAAGTGTTAGTAACTTCATTTGAATGTTATTCACTTACCCATTAACTTCCTTGGAATCTAACCCAGGGTTGAAATGCACTGATGTCATTTTTATCAGAAAGTTTTAAGTTTCTCTCTGAAAAAAAAAAGTATAATTACATGTGAAGAGTTCGGATGTGAAACCCTCTAAGTGCCGTCTGAAATGTTCTTCTAAAACTAGCATTTTTCTCAGACTCCTATGTTTATGTTCAGTTATTTCAACTTAATAGCAACGAAAACGCTCTTTTAATGTCATTAAAGTGAAATTACTGAACATAAATATAGAAGAGTGATTAAAAATGCTCATTTTAGAAGAAAATCTAAAATGGCACTAATGGCATTTGCATCTGAACTCTTCATAAATATATATATAATCAATTAAACTGCAGTTTATTAAAGATAGTACTCTCTTATATATGTAGTATATATTTGAGTTTGATAGCAGGCAAAAATAAAGCAGAAACTAACACACTCAAACAGCAAAAGATATATAGCTTAAGCGTTCTCGCAAGCTGCACAACTCTTATCAAACACTGAGATGGAATATTTTCAATAATTTACCCGCTCAGTCGTGTAGACCCCATAATGCCGTCTTGTGGGCAGTCCGCTGACCGGCTGAGTGATCGGAGACAGGTGCAGGTGGCCTGGCCTGCCATGAGATGTTATCAGTGTGCAGTTCTGGAAATCACGCAGTGAAGCGAGTTAATACGTTACTGCGTAAACGGGTCAGCGACTCCTCGTTATAATCAACAGGCACTGGTTAACGACTAAAAGATGACTGTAATAGGTTTGTACAGACAAAAGAATGATCATCGCTTTGACGAATTTAGTTGTACTCGGTGTACGTTTCATTGTTAAGTGAATGGCAGAACTCTATAGCTTTAATAATAACAAGTAAAATAACAACAACAACAGCAACGACAACAACAATAGGCCTAATAATAAATTAGTTAGGCTACCATGCGATCTGGCAGATTAGTATTATTATTATTATTATTAATGAAACTGCTCATCAAATAGAAAATTATGCACGTTATAAAAGGTGCATGGAAAATGAAAATAAATACTAGAACTCATTTGGTCTACTTAACTCTGTAGATGCTAACATTATTAAGATTTCAAATTTAATACGACAGAGATGTTGGTTTGTGGGTTCACTCAATAATAAAAAAAAAAACTATTAGGCTATTTTTGTTTTCTTGGAAATATTCTTGTTTTTGTCGCAAAAAAAATAAAGCCATCGAAGCAACAAAAACATCCACTTTTTTACTAATACTGTAACATTTTAGGTTAGTAGCTAGGGCTCCCCGTCGTCGCTGTATTTATGAAAAGCTGAGGAAACGTGACATTTGAATGAAATGTTAAAAAAGCAAACCTCTTAGTCTTAACGAATATAAGGCTGGAATAGAGCACAGATTGTGGTACGCCCTGAAGGCTTGCGTACTGCTGGACGCGTGACAAGGTAAATAGTTTTTGATTATCTACAGCGTAGCAACTGACCTGTTGGAGGCAGCCCCACTGAAGTGAATGATCAAACTAATCGAGTTCATTATCTGACCCAAATGAACGAAGGACCCGCCCACCGCCGGAGCTCTGTGCGCCAAGGGCTTTCATCCAATGAGTGCAAG
>JADLZN010008404.1:0-76093 GCA_018155175.1 Sinocyclocheilus anophthalmus | reverse complement strand
TTGTGTATTTTACAGTGTATTAACTATAAGATTTACAAGGTATGTGCCAAAAATAAGAAAAGGATCTTGTAGGGACAAAAGAAAAGACTTATCTTGGTTAACTGAATAAATACATTGGCTTACATTACAATTACGATTTGATATTAAGTAAAATTATATGCTTATTATTATTTGTGTAAAATGGTAAATATACAACATTGCATGCAATAGCATACAGTGTGCATACCATAATAAAGCAGCATCCAAACATACTGAAAGTCTTGATTGAGATTTTGTATCAAACTATTTTTTATCTTACATAGTGTATCTTTAACATGGTTGACAGTAAAACAAACATTCATTAAAGAAATGTGCTGTATGTATATTTTCACCTGTTCTCCAAAAACCTGAGAATTTACATTTTCCAGTGTACAAACAAATCCAAATATGTACAAAATATTCTTGTGATATGGATACTGTATAAAGTCCATGACAGTGGTTTGCATAAGTTCAAAATGGCTTTTCAAATAGTCAAAACCCCATTAAAAAAATTATTTATAAAAATAAAATTGATCATAGATTTCATTTCAAGGCTTGAAAACATTAATATAACACAAAGAGCTAACAAAATCTGATATGCACGTCCACATGGAGCAAAAATAACCTCCTACTATTAAAAACAAGTGCTTCATTCTATTAAGTCTTTTATTTTGAAGTTTGAGTTTGCTTCAGCAGAGTGTAGGAACCTCCCAGAAATGCAGGTTTGATCAGGTAAGTTTATGAACAGTCAGAACCTCTACTCCATCATCCTCACCCAAGTATCCAGAAATGTCCATCATGTGCTGCTCTGACTCTGTGAGACTATACGGGGAGTCGCTGTAGTCCGCAGAGAGAGGAAGGCTACGACAGCGTCCCCTGCGCTGCTCTGAGGTAGAAAATGTGGAACTGCGTTGCCTTTGGCAGGTTGATGAATTAGCCTCTCGTAGCTTCCTGGCTAGTATGTTCCTCTGGATGGGCGAAGGACCTCTTCTGCTCCAGTTCTGTTCTGCCCGTTCAGCTCGGTCCAGTGCCGAAGATGGGCTTCGAGCCACGCGATGAAGGTCTACCAAGGGCTCCTTTGTTGGTGTCACTGGAACTGAATCTTTCGAGTTTGACTGAGATGGGGGAGTGTCAACCCATGGTCTTCTCCTGTGGTCCACTGAGCTATCAGTTACTCTAGGACTGGAACAAGACCAGACCTCAAGTTCAGGAAGTGTATGCTCCCAGGGTCTGCTTCTACAGCTCCCCTCTGGTAGCTGGCGAGGAGTCACCTGGGTCATGCTTCTTTCTCGGTAGGGTCGGGATGGGGGCAGCTGCTTCTGGTTGTTCTCGTGGAAGCTTGAAGTTCTCCTGAAGTTGGGATTCTTGGAGTATGGCACTCTACTGCGTTCTACCATCTCCACCCAGTCTGCTGTACGCTCAAGACGATGAGAGCTGGCACTGAATGAAGACTTTGGGGGACTCAGCAACAAGTCCACGTTTTGTCTTTCCGTTAAAGCATTGTTTTTGCGAGGACCTTATGATGGAACAATGAATTCTGAATTATACCAGCAAATTTTGATGGAAAATGTCAGGACATCTGTCTGAGAACTGAATCTCAAGAGAAAGTGGGTCATGCAGCAAGACAACGACCCCAAGCACACAGGTCGTTCTACCAAAGAATGGTTAAAGAGGAACAAAGTTAATGTTTTGGAATGATTGAGTCAAATTCCGGACCTTAATCCAAATGAAACTGTGTGGTAGGACCTGAAGCAAGCAGTTCATAGGAGGAAACCCAGCAACTTCACAGAGTTGAAGTGGTTCTGTACTGAGGAATGGGCTAAAATTCCTAAGCCGTTGTGCAGGACTGATCAGCAGTTACAATAAACTTTATTGCAGTTATTGCTGCAAAAGGGGGTCACACCAGATACTGAAAGCAAAGAGTCACATACTTTTGCCACTCACAAATGTTTAACACCGGATCATTTTTTTCTCAATAAATAAATGACAAAGTATATATTTTTTGTCTCCTTTGGATTATCTTTGTCTACTTTCAGGATTTGTGTGAAAATCTAATTATATTTTGGGTCATATTTATGCAGAAACATAGAAAATTCTAAAGGGTTCCAAACTTTCAAGCAGCACTGTATATATATCTACAGCTGACTAACCGTTTTGATTTATCTTATTATATGTAAGTGCAAACTCATGAAAAGTAACTTTGCTTATTATACTAACCCTAACCTAATAGTCTGATAATACTCGAATGAGAGTTATTTGACATGTATTTGCAAAGTTACTGTAACGAGGGAGGCGTGACAATGGACTTGAGGATCCAAGTGCAGGCTTTATTAAAAGCGTCATCAGACAGGCAGGGTCAAACAGCTACAAACAGGTATAATCCAGGGCAGACAAAAGGGTAATCCAATACATAAGCAAACGGTCGGGGCAGGCAGTAAATGATCAGAAAACAAGGAACAGTCCAGGGTCAAAAACAAGGCAAGACATGGTAACAAGGAAGACGTAAACTCAGAAAACACAGGAACTAGGGCTAGACACAGGCTAAACATTCAATACTGAGCAATGTGAAAGAGAGAAACCAGGCTTTAAATAGGGTGAGACAGATGAGGTAACAAGACACAGGTGAATGCAATCAGTGATAATGACTCCAGGCAAAGTATTAAGTCTGGAGAAAAGAGGCAGGAGTCTGTAATGGAGTGCCCTCAAGCAAAACTCACGGGAACTCCAGCTAGAGATTGCGACAGTAACCTTTAGTTAGCAGAATGTCTAAAAGGACTATTGTAATAAACTGTAACCAAACAGGGGTATAAATGATTGATGAAGACATGCTAAACGCATGTGAGCGCACTCAGAAATCAATTTATTTATTAAATTGTGTTATTTAGTTACCCGCATGTAGTTAGAAGGAATTTTTTTTAAGAAATGACCAATTAAATGTCCAAATTAGTTTTCTTAAGCTAATAAGAATAACTATAAAGATAGCTAAAACACTATATTAGCATGCACATCGACAGATTATAACATTTTGTTTGCTATAAGTGTGTGCCGCGGTTATGCTGTTTGGAGTGTTTATGGAAAAAGTATGTATGTGAATGAGTTAAATCTTTTTAATGAATCTGTCGATTCAGTTCATATGATTTGGTCTGTTTGATTTGTTCACAAAATCTGATTCGTTTTTTTTTTTGTGAATTGACGATCTATTTGCAGTAGGCTAGTTAACAAGGGGAAGATTAACAGTGAACATTTTTTGTTTGTCACTTAACTTGTCAGTTATTTTTGTGTAATTGTAATTTTGGGTGAACTGTTCCTTAAAACCGATAAAAAAAATTCTGTCATCATTTATTAAACCTCATTTCATCCAAACCTATAAGAGGGTATTCTTCTGGGGACATAAAAAATAAGATTTGAGAAGGTCTCAGACATATTACTCTTGCCAAGCTCTTATTTCTGAGAGATGCACGGAGAGGCAACAGCAGTGTTTGATTTGCGCTCTTTTAATTCATAAAGTTTACATTCATTCACTTCACACTCTATTGCGTGACTTTAGAGGTCTGTGTATAATGTTGCGCTGATCCGCTGGCTCAACTGTTATCTAGCAAACACCAGAGTGTTCCAGCCTCAGCCGAATATTCGGGCAGAATTATTCCTGGTCCGTTATTCATTTTTGAAGCCATTATCCGTGCCATTCCGAATAAAGTATTCGGCTTCGGGCACACCCCTAACTATTACATTACATATTTTAATTTTACATACAACATAGAGAAAGTCATAGAAAGTAACAACTACACGCAATATTGTAATCCTAAAATTCACGTCGTACTTGCAAACAAAATTATGGTTAATGCATGCTCGAGTAGTCAATTGTTTCCGACAGCGCCCAATAAAACGGGATTGCTGGATTGATAGTTTGAAAAGCACAATAACTGAAAAGAAACTGAGCGCGGCACTTGTGCAAGGGATAGCTCTGGCACGGCACTGAAGATGCTGTCAGCATTAAATACAGAAATGTGTCGGTTCGAGGCATTTGACTGTTCAATAAAAACACAGTTATGTAAAAAACCAAAACAATATTTTAACAAGTCTTACGACCTTTCGGGCCGTGGTGGGGGTGGTGGTTGTCTATGCAGGGTTAGAAATCTCTCAGTTTTCATAAAAAATATCTTAATTTGTGTTCGAAGATGAACAAAGGTCTTACAGATTTGTAACGACATGAGGGTAATTAGACATGAGAACAGCCACAGGCTCCCGAACCCTCCTAATACTACCCTCTACGAAAAATCTTACACCCATCCTGAAAGTCTGAAAATCACTTTCCAGAACATTTTCATTCACCGTTCCTGGCTGGTGGAAGGATCTTCCCACCCCTTTCCGGAATGCTGAATCCCTGACAATTTACAAGCGACAGCTGAAAAATCTCTCTTTCACACCATTTGACATCCTTAAAAAAAAAAACTTTACGTGAGCTGTCCTTAAACGCTTCCTGTCTAGCTGGTACTATTTGAACAAAGCCTGAGACTTTTATGCAAGCACTTCCTGCGTGATTTGCCTTTTCTGATGAATTGGTTTATTGTATTCCAATTACGTGTTTGGATAAAAAGGTCTGCGAAAGGAATAATATAAATGTAATTAGTGACAGAATTTTCATTTATGGGTGAAATGAGCCTTTAATTTCTTCATTACAAATGTTAAACAAATAAGCTTTTTCTATAGCATTTTTCCAGCAAAAAATATTGTTTGTTCAGAGTGAAGCGCAGCACTGTATTTATTTACATTCTTGGTTCATTTATTGTGAACTGATATCCAGAAACACTGTATCAAATTCCACACTTCCCTTTGAAACTTGCAGCATTTTCCCCACACATATTTGTGACTTAGAATGTGACTTGCTAATGTGACCATTCATTAAACCATATTGCAATACAGATTTAGTTTCAACATATTGTGCAGCACAGTTTATGTGCTGTTTCTAAAGTACAATATATCTAGCGAACCCGGGTTTGATATCTTTTTGTTCCTTGGTACTTGCTGTTGTGTGTCCAGTCATATGGGACCAGCAGTCCTGTGATTCCCAGCAATCCTCAGCAATATGATTCACCAAACAAGTCAATACACTACAAATAAACATATGAGGGCTTCCGCCTCAGAGAGCGACAGAGAGGCTTTGCAGACAGCTCTTTTGATTTTCATCTCATTTCAAGTGTAGATAAAGCACCTGATAATGTTTGTGCCAAACTTTAAATTGAGGCACTTTACACCTGATGCCCCGCGTGGGTGTGTGTATATGAGCATGATTGTGCGAGACAGAAAGGTCAAGCAATGTCTGAAGGGATGCCAGCTGTCCCTCTCCAAGTCTGATTTTCTCATAACCTACAGATACAAAATAAAACAAATCGTAGAGTCACTCACACACAAATACACAGTATACACGCATGCACATAAATACAAATGCTTCCCACTTGAGGTGCAAAAGGTCTGACAAATGTCAGAAACCAGGTTGTGAGGTAGAGGCAGAGAAAATCACAGAGCGATAGAAGTAAACGTGGGTTGGAAAGGAGGTTTGAACAAGAAAAGAAGGAAGAATATTTCCAGCTGTGGTATGTGTATCAGAATATTTCCATTAGATTCCCACCACCCCATGTCTTTCCACCTGTCAAGTATGTTGCATTTTTGACAGCGGGCTGTAAAGAATTAGTTTGAATGCTGTGCATTTTTCCTGACATCTAGACGTGTTTACGGCAGGTGCTGGAGTCAACCTGCTGTTGGTTTCCTGAGTGTGTATCATGGGAAGGAAAGATGAAAAAAGCCGTAACACTTGACTTGTGTTTTACTACCGCAGACTCTTTCATCATACACACACACACACAGAGTCCTTCAAACTATCGCTATCAAATCGCAGGCAGGAGAGCCAAACTGATGCTTGATGACGGATGATTACAAACGCTGTGTAAAATTGATTTATAAGTGTGTTGTGATTGACCTCTTCTTCTGAAGCATGTTCTGAATACTTGTGTGTGGCTGAATGAAAGCAAAAGCATTTCTTTTTTCATCTTATGTGGTTCATTTATTTATGTAACCTGCACTTTTTCCCCTTTTGCTACTTTTATTTAGAGGAATGGGGAAAAAAAATCAAAAGCTACATTTAAATTCTACTCTTACTATTTCTGTAGTATGCAGTATGTGGACTATGAATAGCAAGAGTGTGTGGAAAACCTGGAAGACCTGTTACATTTGTTTAAATCCACACTGTATCAGACAGTGCACAGCTTTGTATTACCATTACAGTGTGACGAATGAACCTGACATGTTATGATTTTTAACATCTCTTACATTACTAATTATTTGAACAGAGACTGCCAAATGCTGTTAACACATTAACACCAAATTGGATTAGGAATGCAAAATAACCGTTTGTTTTTCCATGATGATGTCTGGCTTAATCATGCAACATGATGAAGTCAATGTGACAAACAAAATTAGGTTATGTGATAAGAAAGCATACTACTTTTTGAATATCTGGGATAAACGTTTCACTTATTTTTAAAAAAGGAGTCAAAAATTATAAAAATAAAAGGAGTCAAAAATTATAAAAAATAAATAAATAAAAGAAGTCAAAAATAAAATAAAATAAATGCATACAGTTCTGTGCTGCCCACCAATATTGGCACCCTTGGTAAATATGAACAAAATTGGCTGTGAAAGTAAATCTGCATTGTTAATCATTTTGATCTTTCATTAAAATTTTAAGCAATGCTAACACAATTGGGTGACACAATTATTGGCATTAATTGGCCAATGCGTTTTCCCAAGATAGCAGTCTAGTTTTCTCCTCTAAGCTGATAAGTTTGGAGAACAGGGTAGGACAAGGTACAGAGGACCATTCGTCATCCAGAAATCTCAAGTAATTCAGAATAACAGCTCCATGTTTGTGCTTGTCTCTGGAGTTTCAACCCAATCATTTTCTATAGGGTTCAGGTCAGGGAACTAGATTGGCAGTGGCAGAAGCTTCAATTTGTGCTCAGTGACACATTTTTGTGTTGATTTTGATGTTTGTTTTGGATCACGTCCTGATGGAAGATTCCAAACATGGTCATTATAGATTCTTTTACAGAGGCAGTAAGGTTACATTTTTTATCTGTGGTAGTTTGATGAATCCATGAGCCATGCATCGAACAGACGTTCAGGACCTCTTGAGAAAATAGCCCACACCATAAAAGATACCGCAGTATATTTAACCATGGGCTCATGGTGCGGTACTTGTATCCTGTTTTGACCAAACCCATCTTGGTGTTTGCTGCCAGCCTTTTTATGTTTCATCTGACCATGAAGCCAACGTGCTGACAACTGAATATGCGGAGTTGTTTTGCTGAGCCAGGATGAGTTTTTGGATGAGTTTTTTCTGAACCTCATTTTGAACAACTGTCGTGATATAAGGGCTAGATATATATATCTACTAGGATTATAATATATATATATATATATATATATAGCTATAAATGAGGCTTTTCGACCCAAGATTCATAACAATCTCTTGCCCTTCTCCAGCTGGTGATCAGCGTCTTTGGATATGCCACTCAAAATATCTCCTCACCATGCATTAGGACGTTATAGACACACGTCCTCTTCCAGGCACATTTGTAACATTTTCTGTTGATTGGAAAATTCTTAATTATTGCCCTGATGGTGGAAATTTGCTATCTTATTGCCACTTCTAGGTGTTGTGAAGCTCAACAATCTTGTCCTGCACATCAGAACTATATTCTTTGTTTTTTCTCATTGTGATGGGTGATTAAGGGAATTTGGCCTTTGTGTCCTTCTATTTTTAATCCTGTGGAACAGGAAGTCATGGCCGGACAATTTCATGCTCCTAGTCACCCTGGTGTGCTAAAAAATTTAAATATGAATATACTTCAGAGATATTTTACTCTTTTATATATCTATATATGATATATATATATATATTATATATGATATATATAATATATATATATATATAAACCAAAAAAACCCAAATCAAAAAACAACAAAAAGACAAAACAAAACCCAAACCACCTGTAGCTATAAAAAATAAAAATAAAAAAAAATCTAAGAAGAGTATTAAATTAAAGTAAATGCATAACATGCAGTTGATATATATATAGATTATAATATAATATATATTTATATATATATATATATATAATAATATATATCAGTGCTGGTAAAAGATTCTCGGACTTAATCGCATCCAAAATAAAAGTTTTTGTTTAACATAATAAATACACAGTCACCATTAAGTATGTATATATAATAAACACACAAATGCATATATTGTCGAAATAATATTACATGTATCATGTATTCATTTATATCATCAAACTTATATCATATTACCGTATATTTAATATATAAACGTAAGATCTTTTTCTTATAATATATACATGCAGTGGTTTATTATATGACATAATAACTCTACACAGTACACACACACATATATGGTAAAGAAAGCTTTTATTTTGGATGCGATTTAAATCGTTTGACAGCACTACTTTACACACACCCACACACACACAACACAAGGGGTAAAATAAGTATTGAACACGTCACCATTTTTCTCAGTAAATATATTTCTAAAGGTGCTGTTGACATGAAATTTTCACCAGATGTCGGTAACAACCCAAGTAATCCATACATACAAAGAAAACAAAACAAATAAGTTCAGAAATTAAGTTCTATGTAATAAAGTAGTATGACCCAGAGGAAAAGTATTGAACACATGAAGAAAGGGAGGTGCAAAAAGGCATGGAAAGCCAAGACACCAGCTGAAATCTATCAGTAATAAGAAAGCAATCCTGCCCCTAGTAAGTGGAAATTAATATTAGCTGGTTTAGTCCCAACTGATGGCCTATAAAACGGTGTCTCATGACCGTGTCACACAAGAAACATTTCATGATGGGTAAAAGCAAAGAGCTCTCTCAAGACCTTCACAACCTTATTGTTGCAAAACATACTGATGGCATTGGTTACAGAAGGATTTCTATACTTCTGAATGTTCCAATGAGCACTGTTGGGGCCATAATCCAGAAGTGGAAAGAACATCATTTCACCATAAACCGGCCACGACCAGGCTAAGATCTCTGACAGAGCAGTGAAAAAAATTATCAGAAGAGTTTTCTAAGAGCCAAGGACCACTTGTGGAGATCTTCAGAAAGACCTGGAATTAGCATGTACAATTGTTTAAAAGAAAACAGTAAGTAATGCACTCAACTGCCGTGGCCTGTATACACGCTCACCATGCAAGACTACATTACTGAAGAAAAAGCATGTTGAAGCTTGTTTAAAGTTTGCTGCACAACATTTAGACAAGCCTGTGAAATACTGGGAGAATGTAATCTGGTCAGATGAGACAAAAATTGTACTCTTTGGATGCCATAATACACACCATGTTTGGAGGTCAAATGGCACTGCACATCACCCCAAAACATCATGGTGTGGCTCTGGCAAAATTCATATAATTGAAGGAAGGATGAATGGAAAACTGTACCGAGACATTCCTGATAAATATCTGCTGCCATCTACCAGAATGACGAAGATGAAATGAGGGTGGACATTCCAGCGAGACAATGATCCCAAACACACAGCCAAGGAAACTCTCAATTGGTTTCAGAGAAAGAAAATAAAGCTGCTAGAATGGCCCAGCCAATCACCTGACTTGAATCCAATAGAAAATCTATGGAAAGAACTACAGATCAGAGTTCATAGAAGAGGCCCACAGAACCTTCAAAATTTGAAGACTGTTTGTGTGGAAGAATGGGCCAAAATCACACCTGAGCAATGCATGCGACTAGTTTCTCCATACAGGAAGCGTATTGAAGCTGTCATTAACAACAAAGGCTTTTGTACAAAGTAATAAATACATTTCAGTACGCGTATTCAATACTTTTTCTGTTTATTACACAGAACTTAATTTCTGAACTTATTTGTATTGTTTTCTTTGTATGTATGGATTACTTGGGTTGTTACCGACATCTGGTGAAAATTTCATGTCAACAGCACATTTAGAAATATACACTGAACAAAATTATAAATGCAACACTTTTGTTTTTGCCCACATTTTCATGGAGCTGAACTCAAGATCTAAGACTTTTTCTATGTACACAAAAGGCCTATTTCTCTCAAATATTGTTCACAAATCTGTCTAAATCTGTGTTAGTGAGCACTTCTCCTTTGTCGAGATAATCCATCCACCTCACAGGTGTGGCATATCAAGATGCTGATTAGACAGCATGAATATTGCACAGGTATGCCTTAGGCTGGCCACAATAAAAGGCCTAAAATGTGCAGTTTTACTGTATTGAGGGGGTCCGGGGGGTCCGAAAAACCAGTCAGTATCTGGTGTGACAACCATTTGCCTCACACAGTGCAACACAACTCCTTCGCATAGAGTATATCAGGTTGTTGATTGTGGCCTGTGGAAATGTTGGTCCACTCCTCTTCAATGGCTGTGCGAAGTTGCTGGATATTGGCAAGAACTGGAACACGCTGTCGTATACGCCGATCCAGAGCATCCCAAACATGCTCAATGGGTGACATGTCCAGCGAGTATGCTGGTCATGCAAGAACTGGAATGTTTTCAGCTTCCAGGAATTGTGTACAGATCCTTGCAACATGGGGCCGTGCATTATAACGCTGCAACATGAGGTGATGGTCGTGGAAGAATGGCACAACAATGGGCCTCAGAATCTCGTCACGGTATATCTGTGCATTCAAAATCCCATCAATAAAATGCACCTGTGTTCGTTTTCCATAACATAGCCTGCCCATGACCATAACCCCACCGACACAATGGGCCACTCGAGCCACAATGTTGACATCAGCAAAACGCTCACCCACACAACGTCATACACGCTGTCATCTGCCCTGTACAGTGAAAACCAGAATTCATCCATGAAGAGAACACCTCTCAGAAGTGCCAGACGCCATCAAACGTGAGCATTTGCCAACTCAAGTCGGTTACGACGACGAACTGAAGTCAGGTCGAGACCCCGATGAGGACGACGAGAATGCAGATGAGCTTCCCTGAGATGGTATCTGACAGTTTGTGCAGAAATTCATGTGGTTTCTTCGCAAACAATTGTTGCAGCAGCTGTGGGGGCGGTCTCGACTTTTACTTTACTTTTCGTTCATTTAGATGAGCGCTTTGATACAAAGCGATTACAAATAAGAAAAGTAAGTAAAAACTAAACTCTATAAATCCTATATATAAAACGCATTTAAAGAAAAAATAAAAGCAAGCCATCAAAAATGAATGCTACAACCCAATATTTCAAAACTAACCATTTTTAAATGCAAACAAAAAAATTAAAGCTAAAACAATCAAAATATCAAAAGAACAAAAAGGTATGAGCATATAAATGATTATAATAACACTGAAGCCGAACACCAAACAAAAAATAATTCTACTGGAATGGACAGCCCACAAGATTATTCATATATATATTATATATTATTCATTCCATGTGTATGTTGAATACTGAACTAACTCAATTAAATAACACTGAAACTTAATAAAAAAAAAACGATCAGACAACTTAAAAAAACTATATTAAAATGACAACATTACTTACAAACTGTAACTAAAACTAAAATAGATAACTAATTCAAATCAAAGTACATTAGTTCATCAGTAATCCTAAAATAAATAACACTGAGCCAAACACACATGCTAAAATAACAACAACTTACTGACACATAGTAAGAAATGGTTATAAAAAACTGAAACAGAAGTGGAAAGAGGAGAAATAAAAAGTGATACTTATCCTTTGCCAGTGTCCTGCCCGGTGGAGTCGCACGGTAGAGTCAATTGTCTTTACATTCTTCGGTCTGCACACGACCGCAGCCGCGACCGCTTCCGCTGTAAACTAAGCTTCTTTTTTATTAGTTTAACAAAACTCTAATTGAATTCAGCTGGACACACTTTCCTGTTTATCACAACAAATGACCAAGCAAAGCGCACGACACTGACAAAGGTACGCGATACAGTACGAGACCAAAAGCGATTTCAGAATGCCTCCACAGTAAACAAAACAAGCATTTCCTAGCAACGACAACTGTGCTAAACACTGAGACAAGAAACAAATACACTTACAAGCTGCTTTTAACTTCTGCTTATTGATGACTGCTTCTCTCAAAGAGTATTTCTTTACACTGTGTTTTGCTGGTGCTTGAACACACTTTACTGTTTATCACAACAAATGGCCAAGCAAAGCGCACGACACTGACAAGGTATGCGATACAGTACGAGACCAAACGATCTTGGAGGTGAAGATGCTGGATGTGGAGGTCCTGGGCTGGTGTGGTTACACGTGGTCTGCGGTTGTGAGGCCGGTTGGATGTACTGCCAAATTCTCTGAAACGCATTTGGAGACAGCTTATGGTAAAGAAATGAACATTCAATTCACGGGCAACAGCTCTGGTGGACATTCCTGCAGTCAGCATGCCAATTGCACACTCCCTCAAACTTTGCGACATCTGTGGCATTGTGCTGTACATACAGTAAAACTGCACATTTTAGAGATGGTCTTTTATTGTGGCCAGCCTAAGACACACATGTGCAATAATCATGCTGTCAAATCAGCATCTTGATATGCCACACCTGTGAGGTGGATGGATTATCTCGACAAAGGAAAAGTGCTCACTAACTGTAACGAGACGTCAAGAGAGTGAGGATCCATCTGCAGCTTTATTGAAATCGTAATCAACAGGCAAGGTCAAACGCCAGCAAACACAACAGAGGAGAGAAGCCAAATCGTAAAACAGGGACGTGCAAAAGGGTCGGGGCAGGCAGCAAACAATCAGTAGTCAATGAAACAATAGCAAGAGTTCAGGGCAGGCGGCAGGCAATCAGAAGGAGAGAAACAGTCCAAGGTAATACACAGAGAGGCCAGACACGGAAAGAAATACTCAGAAATGAACACCGGGGCAGTACAAGACTTCGCAATGAGGGAGAGTCTGAGAGCTGGTTAAATAGTCCACTTAACGAGAGTCAGGTGCAGGAGCAATCAGAGCCAGGTATGTGTGTGTGTGTGTGTGTGTAGTCCGGATAAAGTTCAAAACTCGGGAGAGGGCTCCCTCTGGTGGTGAGCGGGAGGCACGGCGGGAGTCTCGTTCGTGACAGAGCCCCCCCCCCCTGTGAGCGGCTCCTGACGCGAGGAGGCAGGCGACTCGGGGGTCTTCCGCGTGGTCGAGGGGCCAGCTTATCCGGGTGCATCCTATGAAACTCGTTGGCAAGTGTGGGGTCGAGGATGTCTTTAGCATTGACCCAGGAACGCTCCTCCAGACTGTACCCCTCCCAGTCCACCAGATATTGGAGGGTGCCACAACGACGTCTGGAATCGAGTAGTTCTCAAACCTGGTAAATCTCCTCACCGTCAATCATGATGGGTCTGCTCCTCCTCCTCCACTCTCAGACCACCAGCGGATTTGAGAAATGAAACATGAAAAGTGGGAGAAATGCGATAATTAGCGGGTAATGCCAAACAGAAAGAAACTGGTGTAATTTGTTTAATAATTTGGAAGGGACCCACATACCTGGGACTGAGCTTTCTGCATGGGAGTCGGAGGCGGAGATCTCGGGTAGACAACCAGACCCATTGCCCTGGAGTGTATTCAGGACTGGGGCGACGGTGACGATCAGCTTGCGACTTTTGCCTTCTAACAGCATATAGCAAGTGTGTGTGAACTTGGTTCCAGATGTTCTCACTCCTCTGGAGCCAGTCGTTGACAGCAGGTACTTCAGTAGGTTCCCCTGACCATGGAAATAACGGTGGTTGGAAACCCATTATACATCGAAACAGAGTGAGTCCAGTAGAGGGTTTTTGTAGTGAATTTTGAGCGTACTCTGCCCACATGAGGTAACGGCTCCAGTCAGTCTGATTCTGTTGGCAGTATGATCTGAGGGATCGTGTGATCTCCTGATTGAGTCGTTCCATCTGGCCATTAGATTGTGGATGATATCCTGAGGTGAGGCTGATGTTGACATTTAGTTTTTGAAAGAAAGTTGACCATACTCTGGAGGTGAATTGGGGACCTCGATCCGACACAATGTCCTCAGGGAGCCCATAGAAGCGAAACACAAAGTTGCATAGCGATTCAGCTGTTTCGAAAGCTGTGGGTAGTTTGGGGAGAGGAATTAAACGACAGGCCTTAGAAAAACGGTCTACGACGGTGAGTATTGTGGTGTTGTTATTGGACTTGGGGAGGTCAGTGTTGAAGTCAATAGCCAGATGGGACCATGGTCGGTGGGGAACTGGTAAGGGGTGCAACAAGCCGGATGGTAGGTGTCTGGGGGATTTACTTTCGTTACAGGTGATGCAACCGTGGATAAAGTCTATAGTGTCAGTCCTCATGGTTGGCCACCAGAATTTGTTCTGGAGGAGTTGGAGAGTGGCCGTAATCCCAGGATGACCAGAGCTGAGCCCCGAGTGAACGTGTTGCATGACCCTTTTATGGAGTTGCTGAGGAACAAAGATCTTATCGGGAGGGCATTCGGGAGGGGAGAGTTCTTGTGAATTAGCCTGTTCAAGCTCTGTCATGATGTCCCACTGGACGGGGCAACAATCAATAATTCAGGGAGAAGGCTTTCCTCAGAGTTACTGGGATCTAGGCAGTCGTGTTGACGAGACAAAGCATCAGCCTTGGTGTTCCTGGAACCAGGTCGATATGTGACAGAGAAATTGTAGCGAGTAAAGAACAGCGCCCATCGGGCCTGTCTGGGGTTTAGTCTTAGATATTCCAGATTCTTGTGATCTGTCAAGACAACGAAGGGGTGCTTTGATCCCTCTAGCCAGTGTCGCCATTCCTCCATAGCTGCCTTCATAGCCAACAATTCCCGGTTACCGACATCATAGTTTTGTTCAGCAGAACTGAGCTTGCAAGAAAAGTAGGCACAAGGGTGAAGCTTAGGTGGAGTACCATGCCGCTGTGAGAGGATGGCATCCACCTCGACTATGAATGGGATTTCAGGATCAGGGTGATGAAGAATGGTAGCAGATGTGAAGCGTTATTTGAGTTCCTTGAAGGCCTCTAGTGCTGAGGTAGACCAAATGAGATGTGCAGAGCTTCTCTTTGTCATGGAGGTTAGAGGAGCAGCTACTGAACTGAAGTTTCTGATGAAGCAGCAGTAGAAATGCACAAATCCTAAGAAAAGTTGTAGTTCTTTTAGTGTCTCCGGTTGTGGCCAGTTGAGAACTGCTCTGACCTTCTTCTCATCCATCTCCACTCCCTCCTGACTGATGATGTAACCCAGGAATGACATACCGGTCTGGTGAAATTCACATTTCTCAACTTTGGCATACAGTTTATGGTTGATGAATCTTTGTAAAACTGACCTCACGTGTTGTACATGTTGCTCATATGTGTTGGAGTAGACAAGGATGTAATCGATGTAAACGATTACCCAACGATCCAGCATGTCCCGGAAGACGTCATTGATGAAGGATTGGAACACAGAAGGACTGTTAGCAAGGCCGAAAGGCATAACGGAATATTCATAGTGCCCAGTACAGGTGGAGAAGGCTGTCTTCAACTCATCACCCTCTCTGATGCGGATGAGATTGTAAGCATCGCGGAGATCTAACTTGGTGAAGTAGTTGACCTTGCAAAGTTGCTCCAAGGCAGATGGTACTAGGGGTAATGGGTAACGGAATTTAACAGTAATGTCGTTGAGACCCCGGTAATCAAAATACATGGACATAGACCTCCATCCTTTTTCTTGACGAAGAAGAATCCTGCTGATGCAGGTGAGATTGATGGTCTGATGAATCCCTTAGAAAGTTCCTCGTTGATATATTTCTTCATAGCCTCCGACTCCGGTTGAGATAGAGGAAAGATACGGCCTTTGGGTGGTGTTGTGCCTGGTAGTAAGTCAATAACGCAGTCGCTAGAGCGGTGAGGAGGTAGTTCTGACACCTTGTATTTACTGAAGGCCTCAACGAAGTCTGTGTACTCTGAGGGAAGTGTGGACGAGTCAGCTGATTCGTCCGTGAGCTTGACGGCTTGAACTGAGATTGCTGGCTTGTTGCTCAGACACTTGACTTGACATGAAGGATCCCACTGAATAATCCGACCCTCCTTCCAGGAGATGAGTGGGTCATGTTGTCATAACCAGGGAAGTCCGAGAATCACCGGGTTATGTGGTGAAGTGATGATGTAGAAACGAATGCTCTCCGTGTGAAGGGTCCCGGTCTCAAAACATAAGTCCACGGTGGTGTGCATGACCCTTCCCTCACCCAGAGGACGTCCATCTAGCTCCTCCACTGCCAGCAGAGAATTGCAAGGGATTAGAGAAATGTTATGTTGTCTAGCGAATTCGTGTGACATAAAATTCCCCGCTGCCCCTGAGTCCAATAGCGCTGAGGTAGATATGTTACTACCCTCTATGGATAGTGTTATGGGTACTTTCATGCATGTACTGGAGTGATGTGCCTGAATACAAGGACTCACCGCAGAGGGATTACGAAGAGGAGGTTGTGTGGGACAGGAGGCCCGGAGATGGCCAGCTTGGCCGCAATAGAGACAAAGACGTTGAGTGATTCTGTTTTATAAAACAGTTCGATGGCACGAGTGTAAATATATATGAAAAACAACAACGGAGTGTCTTTAAAAACCCTTTTGTGCGGAACTACTTCCTTCCGCCACAGATTCAAATATCAGTTTGACAGTTTAACAGCTGAGCTGAAGATCCGTTATAATCTGAAAACGTCACTTTAGAACTAGTAACGAAGGAACGTTGAGTTGCTTCATTAAAGCTTATTGTATTACTGTTTTAAAAGCTCACTGTATTATGTAGAGTATAGTATTGTGAGAGAGAGATGGACTGAGCCAGTGCAATTATGTTACCTGCATCTGATACAGCATTCATTATTCAGCTCAATCTCATATTCACAATAAAACATTAGTTTCAATGTCCGCTGAGGAAAGCATTATCTTTGTAGTACTGTCTTTCATCTGTTAAGGGTGATTTCTGATGACAGCGCTGCTCAGTGCATTTGTTAACTGCGTCTTACAAGCTGTTATTAAAAATAACTTCCGTTTTACTTCTTTCAATGTAAAAGTCTTAAATGCTGACTCGTAAAACAGTCACTCGTCGCCGTCTAATGACGGAACAATGTCACAAAAATCACCATCACAAACACACACACACAAACACTGTTTCCTAATACTAAATACTACTATTATTTATATAAAACATTATTTATTGAATAAACAATACCAACAACAGCCATCATAAAAGCCATGCTCTAATATACAGCATTAAAGTTACATAAAATATAATGTGATGAGATTTTGCCATCAGCCGAAACTATTTGCTCTGGAACAAAAAATAGATTAATGAGACCAAAGACTGCCAAGTCAGATTGACCAAAAACAAATTATATCTCATGTTTAACCACTATAGAGACATCAGAGCCAGCAGCAAATTCCAGAAGATCTGGCCGATGTGAGGCTGCTCTCGGCGGGTTCATGAGCACTGAACGGCCGCTGACGCCCTGGAGCTCACGTCTCTGGAAACGTCGAAGCACATCTTTCAAATTAGACTGTATCTGTACTAAAAACCGTAATTTTAAGTCTAAAACAGGACATTCGCCTAAAAAAAAAAAACTTTTAACACTACTGCCGTGACACAAATGCGGTATTATTTATACATTTTAGTGGATTTGGGTCTCCGCCATGACACTCACTGTGAGAAATAAGGGAGCGGAGTTGAGAGGTACGTGATACAAGCGGTGAAAAGTGCATTCCGTGGCGCGGATACCAGTACAATAGCTCAGTCCCAACCAATCAGATTGAGCACCAAACGAAATGGTATGCGATATATATATAATATATGATTATATATAAATATAAAAGCATCAACCAATTTACCTAGGATGGACACAACACACATTGCACCACCTTGCTGTTTTCAGTTCGTCTGTTACTGAGAAGAGAAAAACACTAGTTACACACCTCATTCCACTTCTGTGCAGCATCACAACTGTTTTTATTATTGAGCAGTTGCATTCATTTCAATCAGTTGCTGAACAATGGAGCAGATGCTGTTTGTATAGGAGATACAAACCCAATGATTAAGCTCCCAGAACATACACCCAAAACATTTCTCATCATAATTGCCTGACTCATTATACCGTATTCATTAAATCTAAACGCCTCTGGATGTGATGGTCGATGAACAGAAAAGAAACGAGTCAGTCATAAAATGGTCTTGTGCATCATTTTTATAGAGACAAAAAACACTGTGAATAAGACATATGATCCTTAATTGGCCATAGAATAAATGACATGTCGGAAACGTGCGAGTTTTGATCACATTCCTTGCAAAAGCCCTGAGAGTTTGTAATCATAACACAGTTTAATTGATTATGCCATCATTGTGTTTTGCTTAGAATAGTTTGCATGTCTTCGCTGAACGGTTGTGAAGCAGAAAATAAATTACATTACAGATCAAACAGTGCCTTTTACCTGATTTGTTCTCTCTGGCGTAGTGTCTTTTTTTCTGTGAAAATGTTTACTACAGCTTTGAAGCTCAGTATTTCTATCTATTGTGCAATCTTCATTCAAAGTGAGATCTGCTCATACACAGCAATTCATAATTCACAAGGTCTCAACTCTCAAAAACAGGTTTTCAGGTCTCTCTCGCAAAACACAGATCATAATTCATAAGGGACCAACCTAGTTAACATCACTATCTAGTTTTTTTTCAGCCGATTTAGATTTTTTAATGCAGACCTTCACAGATGGGGTGTGCGGTTCGTTTCCTCTTCCGTTGCCGTGTGCACTTTAAGTTTAGGCAAGGCTAATAGAAAGAGATCGACGAGATGGATGACCGGGAAAGAGAGGGAGAGTACTTGCTTATCCAGAAGTAAAAAGACTATACACATGAAGTAGATACAGATACTATCATGCACCGAAAAAGATTGACAAAACAGATTTGTTTTTTATCTGCACTGCTCTGTTAGGTCAGGAACAGGAAATCATTATATCAGTATAGCAGTGAATAGTATTTATTGGTAAAAGGCCATTTTAAAATTATATTTTGTCAAATATTTATTGTATGCTATATGAAGATCACAATAAAATATTCTTGATATTTTTTGTCATGCTGTTATCTTTTATTGTTATTTCATATCTTTTGTTGTTGCTTTACCCTTTTTTCATTTTTAATTTTCAATTTCATTCTCAAAATGTTATCATAAATAAATACATTAAAATTGAAGGCAATCTATACAGAGTAAATTAATAATTTTCAAAAAACGTATTAATTGTGTCAATTATTTATAAATTTTTACACAAATTACAACTGTCCCTCACTTTTACCATCGTTCCACCATGTCCATATAAGCATTTGACCAACACTATGCAGTGTACTTGGTTGCCAAGTTGACAACAACAGGGTCAGTGAAGAGCACGCTTAAGACAAAATATGTGATGTGTGAAGCACAAATTTTTACTGTGTAATTTCCAATCAAGCTGTAAATTTGTCAAATTATGAAAGAAAGAAAGAATTGTTTTTAAGCCACATACAATACTAGCAATAACATTACTAAGATGAATGAGACTGCAAATAAATAAATAAAAGCCCATATATGAAGAAACACTTACATTTAACTGAACTGATTGAGACTGAAAATTCTAATAACTGCACCCACACAGCATGCAGCCTAAAGTCCATCTGGGAATTTCCAAGTACTCCTCATGCTTGGGGTAACACTAACAGATCTGGCAACAACACTAAATATACCCTCCACAAGAGTAAACATCTCATTGTGACACTAACACCACTGTGAACATGTGCTCACAGTGTGATAATGAGTTCCGTCTCCACAATCAGCTGCAAGTTCTGCTAAATTAAAGCAATCAAGTCACAAAAGTGAATTATGAGTACTCGCTGAAAAGTCAGTGGAGGAGATTTCAACAGTATAAAATGTCATCAGCAAAGCAACTAAGAAATATTTTCCATCATTAAAAATGATACACACATCGTACCATCAATAATATGAGAGTGTGACACTCATCATGTGGCAACGTAGTCACTAGAACTCGCAATTCCTCCGACACACGTCATCCCATGTTGATCCAATGCAGATGATTGTGCCACACATGTGTTTCTCATCCTGACTGATTCACAGCTCCTCCTGTCCTTTCCTTCCCTCTGCCCATTCATCTCAGCATCTTATTCTTTATGGGAAGCATTCAGTAATGAAAATATAATGACGTCTGTCATCGGAGAACATCGTATTTCACTCATCATGAGGCCTTGGCACGTGGCCGGCCACTCAGTAATGGCTCTAAATAGCAGAGATTGACAGAGCTTGACGCTTTTGTTTGATAGCCCCCATCTCAGCCCGAGCGAGTAAATCACCCGCCTGACCTTATTGAATATGCATTTGTAGGAGTATCCCTTTCAGACGCAGAAGTTATGGGAGGAGAATATTCAAATGAATCACACAACGTGTTTTACTAATGTTTGCACTCGTCAAATTACTTACTGGCATTTGCGCCATTATTTAACGTCCAAAATAGCATGTCTTGAACTATTTTGGGCTTGAAATGGCTGCAATTATTGTTACTGGGAATAGGCACCGCATACAAGAGAGAGCGTGTGGTAGAAGTGAGAGGATTTTTTCCACATGTAATTAATTTTGAATGCCAGAAGAACACATATCCGAACATATCGTTTGCCAATCCATGTTATTTTTAATTTGGTTCAGTAAATAAAAGACCAATTTGAACCCTCAACTAGGAGTCACGCAATACCAGGTCTATCAAAACTTCTAGCAAACCTTAATTTTTTGGCCTCCGGTTCTTTTCAATGTGCTGTGGCTTATTTATTTCTTTATTTGGGACTACGCTAATTTGCGCTGCACTTGGTATATTGCATTGGTCGATATGTAAATTAGATGTTGCATCTGTGTTCTTTAATTTGCGCATTGTTAGTAAATCACCCGCAGAAATTTCCCCTCCCATCGCGCTGTTTTGGAATTAATTTGCCCTGTTTAGTAAAACTGGCCCTCAATATGTTACTGACCCCAAACCTTGTATAAATGCACAAAGCAAGGTCCATTAAGAAATGGTTTAATGAGTCTGGCGTGAAAAGAAGTTGGCCGAACACTCCACTGAACACCTTTACGATGAATCAGAAAGCCAACAGCAAGCCAGATCTAATCACCCAAGATCAATGCCTGACCTCATTTACACTTGTGTCTGAATGGGAACAAATCTCCCCTGGTTCCAACATATAAGAGAAAGCCTCTTCAGAAGACAAGACGTTGTTTAAAAAACAAAGAAAGGAACCAGCCTATATGGTTTCAACATTAGATGTTCAAGTAAGGTATTTTATACCTTACCACCAGCAGCACACAGTCCTACAATAGTATAAACTTTTTGTAACTATGTCTCAGGAGGAACAGTTCTGATTACAACCCTAGTGAGAAAAGCTGACAGAGAGAAGAGGAGAAAATATAATCCAAAGAGGATAAACTTCGGGCCGTTCTCATTCCCTCTGCATTCTAAACGCCTGCAGTGAAGTGGCTGGACTGTTTGATTTTGTGCTGCTGGTAATTACACTCATGATAGGTGGCAACTGAAATCTTAATTGCATTCACGCTTTACAAGTACAATGAAAGCTGTGTCCCAAAGTTAAGTGCACACACTTTGAAGGCCACGGACTTCAAAGGCCAGGCCTCCGAAGTGCATGAAGGACGCTCTGCCTTCGCAGGATTTACTAATTGCGACACCAGAGGTTCCCGATTAGCGCTCTTTCGCATAGCAACGGTGCGAGAGGAGAGCTGACCAGAGGACAATCCTGCCAGGATAGGTGGAGCCAGAATTGCTCATTTTTATTTCTATGTTTTAGGTCATAGTGGAGGAGACGGTGATGTACAGGCTTAGCCAAGACCGAGGCCAGGGGGCTGTTTCATAAAAGATGCTAAGAAAAGCAGGGATTAAAGTCCAAAACCTGGCTTGAAAGAACCTAACAAATTAATCGGGACTAAAGCTTTTTCATAAACGTCAATTTAAGTTCACGCAATCTCACTAATTCGATCCAGGTTCAATGAGTCAGGATAATTTGATGTGCACGCTTATTCTTAAGCAGCCCTTAAAGGGGTCCTATTATGCTCTTTTACAAAGTCTTGATTTTGTTTTGGGGGTGTACTAGAACAGGCTCTCGTACTAGGTTGTTCGAAAAACACATTATTTTTCAAATATTTAACATTATTACAACACCTCTCTCCCCAGTCTGGCATGAACGGCTTGAATAGTTCCTGTATCCTGGATCACATAAGGCCCCGGCCCTTCTGAAATAAGAAAAGTGCTGTGATTGGTTAGCTGGGCCAGTGTGTGTTGTGATTGGCACCACTTGGTGCCTGGTCAGCGCCTTACCATAGCTGCCTGCGAGCTTCAATGTAAATATTGCGTCAAAAACTCAAATAAAAAATAAATTTGAGCGCGAATTAAACCTGGATGATTGTAACCACGCTAAGTTCGTCTGCCTTGGGAAAGCTAGCGTGTCTCCGACATAGTGATAACACTCGTTGCCTTCTCTAGTGCAGCTCAATCAGGTCTCGTCCCATTTGTCGATATTTGTGATATCACAAATCCCGGAAAATATGCGTTGTCGTCCAAACGAGTCGTTCGTTGAAGTTTTTGAAAAGTGATATCTGTTAAATAAAATATCTCCTTTTTAAATGGTCTTTGAGCTTTGTAACTTTGCAGATCTTTTTTTATGCTCAAACAGCTACATTATAGACTAACTAAAGTTGAAAAGGTGAAAAGCATAATAGGACCCCTTTAATGTCGATCATGGATCAAATCAGTCCTCCATGGCAAACAGCGAATATATCTGTGCTGCTTAATGCATTTGAGACGTTGTGTTTTACTCGGTGCATAACTGACATGTCACAAGTATATTTTTAATCTGTAAATGTTAGAAAGTCATGCAAAAATATCCATGTTGGTTTGTCAGTATTGGGCAGGCTTACAGGGTGAACTGCTGTGCCATGCCGCTTAACAATGGAACGCATCGATATGGGGCAATAATTCTGAATAAATATGCCATCTGCTGAAATATTTGTATTGGACATTAAAATGTGACACATTAAATTTGTTATAATTTTGTAATCCTACATATAATGCTAGTTTTTATCATAGCACCTGTAAATTACAAATGTAAGCTGTCTAATACGCCCTACTATCTCCAATGAGTTTATGTTGGTTCCTCTTATCAGTTTAAAATGTAGTCGGATTTCTATATTGTTTTCATTTTTAATTGTGGTTTTTAACTTTTTAATTTAGTGTTTAAATGCTTTAAATAATGCTTTAAAGAGCCATTTTATTGGTAATGTTTTAAGGTTCTACGATAACCATGAAAGGTACGCTGCTAAAACCCCAGAGAAAGGTTGCATGGCTAGAAACTGCTGATCAACTGAATGTGAAAGTGGCAACTGTGTTAAAATGTTTTCATATATCTTAAAAAAAAAAAAGGGTCATTACATTTTGGGCACAATACATTAAATATAGTTGTTTGTAGTCTATCTTTTATTTATTTAATTATTGAATATAATTATTATATTAATAATAATATAAATGTGTTCCTATTGGTCAGTGTTAGAGGAGCTCAGCTTAGCCTGACAGTTAGCCTGCTCCCGACCAGGTTGGTTTCCCAGCATAAGTTGCCACAGTGACTGAGCTTGAGCTATGGTAATTTTGCCATTTTAGTGAAAATAAGTCAGACTAACTGAAATAAGCCTAGCTTATTTAATAAACTTGTTTTATGAAACAGCCCCCAGGTAAATTACACTGGTTTGCTGTGTCCTTTGTCGGATTACAACTTAAATGCAGGAATTGGCTTGGAGCTTACTTGAATAACATAATGATATATATGAAAAACTATAAAATACACACACACACACACACACAACACACATACATTCAATGCTGACGATATCTTACAGGCACAATCTTATAGTTTATTGTCTTGAACATGGTGATTATATAGACAGGTTAGCAAAAATAAAACTGTGAATAAAAAAAAAAGAGCATTGTACAGCTCAATGTTCAGTGGCAGCTGTCACAGCTGAACAGTGCTCTTTTTGACTGGTCCGAGTCCTTTAGATGCAGCCTTTGATATAGTTAGCAACAATGTGTTAATATTCTGACAAAATGTTGACACTTTCATTTTCAAAATAATCAGAGGTGGACTGTAAGGAAGTACATTCATAGTATTCTCAAACAAATATGAAGTAGGCCTAAGTTTTCTTTTTTTTTCTTTCTCACAGACAGCAACACTAAAAATACGGTCTTTTACAACATGATGCATTGTTGTAGACTAAACTACCCAACAGTATATTTAGTAGGCAACTTTAAATTTAATAACCTTGAACATATTCAGAAGTAAAATGCAACATACACATCAGTGCAGCAGTAATATTAATGCAAAACCATCCTAACTAATTATTTTTCAGAACAATACTCTATACCTTTACTTTTACTCTATTAGAGTATGCAAGATAATACTTTTAATTAGAGGATATTCACGCCCACTCCAAAAATAAAAATTCTGTAAGCATTTACATCACCCTCAAGTTATCCAGGTTTGGACTTTTTTTTGGGTGAACTATCCCTTTAGCTTTTAAATATGACTTGTAGTTTTTCCCCAATATGGTATTGGTAGTTACTAAAAGTAGTTTACTAAAGTACCTCAATATTTCTTCTACTAATTAGTAGGACAGGTAAGGACAGGTTTTTAAATAGTTTTTTAAAGGCCCTGGCAGTGCTGCTGGATCTTCTGAGAAGTGAATGGCAACACGCGCAGGGACACAATCCAGACCCTGGTGTTTCTCTTCTGTGTGGCCAGTGGTACATCATACAGAGTGGTCTCAAGAGTGTTTGACATGCCTCGTTCCACTCTCACCGCATTTTCCTCCGAGTCGCTGAGGAGGTGCTGGCCATTCACCAAGAGATTCACCTCCCGAAGACCCCACAACACATGGAGGCAGGGCTGGGCTCAAAACTGATGTTTTTTTTTTCTGATGTTAAACCTAAGCTATGTTGTATGTTGTAAATAGTTGTAAAAATGACTTTCAGTATTGTATAGAACAATTTGTTTAAATGTGTAAAACAATTTATTTACCGGACAAAAGCAAAAGAAATGCATAGAAGAATGTTTTGTGAAAACATTATAAGCTGCATTAAAGAAAAAAACAATGTACATACTTCTTCCCTTTTATTTACACATGTGAATATGCAAAACAAAAATACAAAATGTCTGTTAAAAAGGCCCGCCTCCCAATGAACTTTTATTTTGAAATGTCTGCGATCAGCCACTGTTGTTGAATTCGGGTCAATGCAGCAACCTAAAGACACTAGCTGCCGCCTTTCCAGCAGTGCAGTGATTATCATTTGTAAATAGGCCCGCACAGAGTAGGTGAAGCAGAATGGTCCTTGATTCTTTCTCAAGTTGGTGTTGTGTGCGTATGTGTAGATGACCCAGTGTTGATTGATGTACTTCAAGCTCTTGATAGCTGTGGACCCTTCTGAAATTTGTTTTTTTTGATGTTTCATTGGTTTTTGAGGGTACTTTAAAATGGTATGACAGATTTGGTCACATATGCTCATTTATGGTGATTCCCCTCTTTGAAGTGTTTTTTTTTTCCTACCTTGATGTAATGGATTTACCTCCTTACTTTATTGAATGTTGTGTTTATCTAATTTGTTGTTGGAGCCTTTTGTTAAAGACCACACCCTGGAGCACCAGTAATGCTTGCACTTTACGTGCTCACATTGATTGGACATTCATGAATGGTTGTTGGAGAAAATAAAATCATTCAATACCTTAAACTGCATCTTTATGTCTCTTAGCGGACACTTTGGTGAAAACTATTGAAACAGTCTCCATTCTCTCCCTGGCTCTCTCATCCTCTCCTCTCTCTGGTCTCTCTCTCTGTCTTCTTAGTTGATGCCTCCCTGAGTAGCTCCACCATCTTCCATCTCTCTCCTCACCTGTCCCAGGCCACTTGCATCCTAAGGCAGCGCAAATAAACCACACGGAAAAAATGACTGTGAATTGTAATGGTAAGACTGTAACAATCTACAGTAAAAAACCGTTACCGGTATTTCCCCCCTACTATTTACGGTGAAAAATTGTATTGGACATTAATTTTACGGTAGTTTAAGTTTTTTTGGAAGTGAAAAAGACCGTATAATTTTCAGTGAATAACCATAAATTGACATTCACAGAATTCCCTGCATTACATTTCAAATTTGATGTTTCTTTGTTGAAATAACTAACTTTTTTTTCTTATCAGTTTTGTATATATTGTGTGTTACACCTAATGTTGTTACATGAATGTTTATTGCATTATTTCAGTTTCATGTGTGTTACCGATGGTGTATGGTGTTTGTGTGAATGACACTGTGCACCTTATATATAATACTAACAAGCTGCTTGTGATGAGAAAGTCACATGATGAACCAATGCCCATCACCACCTGCATTTGGTGGTTATCGGTGTATTACAAAGGTGCAAAACAGATTTCAGTACTTCAATAGGTTGGTATATTAACATTATATCAGTTAATGAAAATACGGTATTTAAGTTAAAACCTAAAACGTTGCTACTGTATTTTTTACGGTAAAATTCCGGCAACCACAGCTGCTTTTTTTTTTTTTTACCGTAAATTTTACAGAATTTTTTTTTACAGTGCATGCCTGTTAACAACACACAATGAATTTCAGCAAAAATGTGTCCATTAACTTGCTTACTTTGTATTTTTTAAGTCTTTCCCCAGCAGACTAATTTTCTCCAGAATAATCCTAAAACAAGAGAAAATGGATGGAAGCCTTCGTCGCACCACGGTGACGCAATCAGCCTTGGAATGCGGTCTTCAGAGGGTGCATACTGAATTGGGACAGCTTACGTCGTGACGCTGTGACACAATTGCACTTCAAATGCGCACTTCGGAGTCCACACACTTCAGTTTGGGACAGCCTTTGTCGCGCCGCTGTGATGCAATCGCACTTCAAATGCGTCCTCTTGAGTCTGTGCACTTCACTTTGGGACACAGCTACAGTGTGGCCTGATGAAAAGCAGTCATCTGCTACCTTGATCAACAAACCCCATTAACACTGCTGTAAAATCTGACCATGTAAAGACAGGTCCTTTATGACTGTTGCTTATGAACCCAGTCAGATCAGACTGTACGATATTCATGAACTTCAGTCATGATTGACATTGAATGGGAGATCATTTGAGTCGTGTTCTGAAATTGAAAACAGTCCCACACAAATGCAAGAAAGAAGTGTCAAAGAGTCGGAAATCTGTTTTGGCTTAAATGTCCGTTCACATCCAGCACGATAAAGATATAGTTCTAAAAATCGTTCTCCATATTAAAGAATAGCAGAGTCCACACCACAGCTATAACGATAAAGGCACAGAGAAATTATATCGTTGGAATCACTTTCAGAACAATGTTTTTCAGCTGATGAACGATACAAACATTGACAGCCAATCAGAATCAATCCTGCTATAAAGAGCCCGAGAATTTAAAGCAGCAGACAAGCATGCACTTACAGACGATATCGTCCGTTGGTGTGGTGGGTAATATCGTTATCTTTAAAGTTATCATTCTTGGTGTGAATGGGGCTTTACGAAAGTGATCAAAAGACTGGAGATTTTGCCCTTCAAGGAGTTTGTACATCTAATAGACCCTATCAAACACCAGGCGCAATGCGGCTCCAGGCGCGATGCAAGTGTTTTTTGCTAGTTTCAGCCCGACTCAGTTCTCATTTTCACGTCCTGCGCCACGTTGTTTAAATAGCAAATGCATTTGCGCTCATTTGTGGGCATGCTGGTCTGAAAACAAGGTGTGTTCAGGCGCATTGTTGGTGCTTTGCTATTTTTAGGCAACTGAAATAGCCTGTGCCATTCACCAACTAAAATCTGGTCTAAAGTCAATGGAGCAGAATTGTATTTATTTTTTGTTAATTAAAGCACCTATAGGGCAATCCACACGCACATAACACTTTGCTTATTACACCCACAGCATGCGTAGCAACACAAAAACATGCCAAATATTAAAAAAATTAAAGGATAAAGTAAAAAATGATTATTGTGTAGGCTACATATATATATAAAAATGCTTATAATGGATAGTCATTGCATGTATCAGAATTAGCCTACCTATTTGTTCGTGCACGAGCAAATGCGTTTCCTCTCCGGAGACGTGTTCAGTCTTTCCACTTGCAAATTCCGCCGTGTAAATAGCCAATCTGCCATGGCGCAATCGCAACTCAAAGTCTCTGATTAGTTTATTGCAACGGCATGCCCAAAATACCCCCCCGGCATTTTGAAAAACTTCCCCCCCCCAAATTAAGAGAATAGGGACAACCCTTTTAGACCACGGACAAGGTCGTTAAACTAGCAAAAGTTGGGATGTCGACCACGCCCTAAATGCACCTGGGCCGTGCACTTTAGATCATGTGCTTAGATTGTTAAAATAGGGCCCTACGGTTCCCAAAATTCAACTCAAATGGAAAAACAGTGGACCAGTTTTTAAGAAAGAGGTTCTCAACTCACATAGAAACAGTATAGTACATTCAGAATAACACTGTATGTGACTGTGACATACAGAAGGATAATTTTTGGCATCGCTCTCATTAGCATGCATGAGCAACATTGTAAGACTCAAATCTAATTAACAGTCTGCTGTTTGCTGTGAACATGAAAACCATACTGGTGTTTCTGCACTACAATACTCCATCAGGATGTGATGAATTTCCGGCTGAGTTAAAAGGAAATGAAGAGTACAGGATCAGCTTCTTGTATGGATTTCTGATAACTATTCAGAGGCAAAGTATTTGTAAGACCTACTTAAGTTCTGCCATAGGGACATCTCACTTCAGCATCTCACACACACTATGTTCTCACTCTCATCCATAATTGCACTGTTCTCATCAACCAGAAGCAGGAAACTCGACTTCCTCTATTTTTTTTTTTTTCAATGAGAAAATAACAATTATCTAACACAAATAATCTATCTTTGACCACTTCAATATTTTAGCAGTAAAAAGTGTAAAACATCACAGTACAGTAGGTGTTCAATTAACATTTTTCAATGCAGTGACGCAATAATGTATCTCTTTCTCTCTCTAAATATTACACTCACTTAGACATAAGTTTGTGATTTTTTTTTACGTTTTCGAAACAAACATTTTCTTATATATTTTTTGTATTATCAATTTTGAAAACAGTTGTATTTAATGCATCCTTGCAGAGTAATGTGTATATATAACAATTATATAAATTAAATATTATATAAATATATAAGAAAAATATTTTTTCAATAACAGTAAAATGTCAGAGAATCAAAAGAGAATAAACTTTGATCACAAGTGTATGACACATAGTGTGTTATTTGCATTGGAGGGGTGAAAAGCATCTGAATGAAAGATGAATGTCCAATAAAAACATAATCTGATTTTCTAATGTTAATACTGCTCATACTGCTTTCATAGACTCACATTAAAGAACACTATCACACTATGACAAAAGTATGCAGTGAATGAAAATCTAATTTCCGATATACAATCATTCAATCAATGTATTTCTATCCTACCAGAAAGCCCTTAAATTGACAGGACTTTGCCACAAACCACCAGTGATTGAACCAGTGAAACACGACTCAGTTCTTAAAAAAACAGCTGTACACAAGACAAGTGCTCAAAAATATAGATGCACTTAATTTAAGCCTGTCACAACACATCTAATTTAGCTTTCACAATCCGTTCTGTTGCCTATTGCCTTTTGTAAATATTGCAAAAACAGTTTTGAGCTTAGCCAATTATTTTCATCAAGTAAATTCACTCTTTGGTGGCTTCCGGTTATGTCGGCACTAGAGTGAGACGCGGTGTAAGGAGCTTCCGAATAATTTCATCTAAATAACCCTCCCTAAAGACTTTTAATACAACTAAAGTACTTTATCTAAGATAATAACTTCAAACATTCCGATAAATATGCAGAATCCAAAGAAAACGGACAATAAAAAAGAAGATACTCAAGAAACGAGACTGCTATTGTGTCAATGGGTTAAATCAAAGGCTTAAAAGGAAAAAAGTAATTCTATACCTCAGAAAACATAATATTGGAATTGCTTTGCTACAAGAAAAACACTTGACGGACTGTGAACAACAAAATCTTAAAAAGCAGTGGCTGGACAGGTTTTCTTTGCTTCATCACAATCCAGAGGGGTGGTTATAATTATTGATAAAAATATACCCTTTCAAATAGAATCCGTTGATAAAGACAAATTCGGTAGATATATTTCCTTAAATGGAGGGTGCTGACTTTATTCATAGTATATTCTTTAAATTTGCATGCCCTGTTGCAGAACTAATAATTGGAGGAGACTTTAATGCAGTCTTGGTTCCAGTGTTAGGCAGGTCGTCCACCAAAGTGTCACCATTAAGTCAGGTTGCCAAAGCCTTAAAACACGAACTCTCAAGTTTTAATTTAATAGATATATGGAGATTTAAGAATAAAACAAAAAAAAGAATACTCATTCTATTCACACAGGCATAATAATTACTCCAGAATTGACTATTTTTTTGTTCCAAAAGCGAATGATTATTTGATTGAATTTTGTGATTATTTACCAAGAATATTGTCAGATCATGCTCCATTACTTATTTCAGTGCAACATTCTCCGGAATTGCCCAATTGTAAGCTTTGGCGATTTAGTAACCATTTATTAAATAATTCTGAAGTTTTGAGCTTTATAAATAATAACTTTATAATATAGACAACTTTATAATTACAAATAGAAATTCTGCTTCTTCTGGTATAATCTCTGAGGCTATGAAGGCATTCTTACAGGGCCAAATCATTAATTATTCTTCCAGTAAGAAAAAACTATATCAAAAACAATCACAATACTCGAAGAAAAAAAAAATCAAGAAAAGAGATCATTTCAAGACTAAGGATGCTCAGCTGTTTCAACGATTGCAGTCCAAAAAATTGGAATACAATGTTTTGTCATCTAAAGAAGCAGAAAATGCACTTCTCAGATCATGACAGAGGTATTACGAACATGGAGATAAGATTGGAAAAGTACTAGCATGGCAAATAAGAAAAGAAATCTATAACTACAATACGTTCTTCAGACAATAAAAGTATTAAACACCCAAAATTAATTAACCAAGAATTTTTAGATTTTTATAAATTGCTGTATAAGTCTCAAGGAGTAGAGGAAAATTTTAAATTTAAAAAAAATTAAGTAAATTGGATATCCCAGTCCTATGTGATAGTGACCGAGAAGAACTTGAAAAGGAAGTTTCGAAAGAAGAGATTCAATTTGTAGTTGCTGCTCTGGCCGGGGGTAAACCACCTGGTTTGGACGGTTTCTCGATGGATTTTTATAAAACTTTTCTTTTTAAACTAGCTGACCCATCGCTTTCGATGTATACAGAGGCCATTTTAAAAAAAAATACCAGAGACATTAAATCAGGCTTTAATTCTGCTGAAACCTGGCAAAGACCCTAATCTATGTACCTCAAATCGACCAATCTCATTAATTAATTCTGATGATAAAATCCTTACTAAAATGATTGCGTTACGTTTGGAGCGGGCTTTGCCTAGTTTAATCAATATAGATAAAACTGGATTTATTAAAAATAGATCCTCTTTTGATAATATACGGAGGTTAATGTACATTATTTATTTAGCAAAACAAATAGATTCTCCGGTGATTGCTCTTTCTTTAGATGCAGAAAAAGCTTTCGACCGAGTAGAGTGGCCTTATTTGATAGCTATTCTGCAAAAAAAATAAAGTTTGGTCCAAAATTTATTGATATGATTCGAATGTTGTATAGAAGTCCATCGGCAACCGTCCATACTAACTCCGATTTATCCTTGCATTTTAATTTGTCAAGGGGAACCAGACAGGGATGTCCTCTGTCTCCACTACTTTTTGCGCTAGCGGTGGAGCCCCTGGCCATAGCAATATGGGCAAACGAATCAATCTCTGGGCTAGAGATAGGAGGCTGTGTACATAAAATTTCATTGTACACGGATGATATAATGTTATATCTAACTCATCCTGAATCATCTCTGCCTACTTTATCTCAATTGATGCAAAACTTTAGAGACATATCTGGTTATAAAATTTATATTAATAAAAGTGTTATGAAGCCACTGAATTTGGCTGCCGAGAAATTGCCCTTAAATTACATTCCTTTTTTATGGAATTCAGAAACAATTTTATTTTAAGACTAAACATTCCTTCAAAGCTGAAAGAAGCATATTCTTTGAATTAATCTCCATTACTTAAAAATGAGAGATCTGGAAAGATGGAACTCATTACCATTATCACTAATTGGCAGAATAAATTGCATAAAAATGAACGTTCTTCCTAACTTTTTATATTTATTTCAAACCATTCCCATCTCTATCCCACAAAAGTTTTTAAATAATTTCAATAGCTCAATTAGAAAATTTATTTGGAATAATAAAACCCAGAGGGTTAAACTTAAGACATTACAAATGAAATGACATCTAAAAAAGGTGGATTACAACTTCCAGATTTTATGTTTAATTTTTGGGCAGCATAAATGAGAGCGGTATGGTTTTGGCAGATAAATAGTACATTTCCACCTGCTTGGATACAAATTGAAAAATAGCATGCAGGGGAAATACCTCTAGATAAGGCTCTGTTCATCCCATTGACTTGTGTTACGAAGGTAGTTCCGCTTTGGGAACGCCCTTGCGTGACCGCGTTCTGAAGCACGTGTCAAATCAGTCCAATGGAGCAGCGAGACGTCACGAGTGGGGTGACGTGAGCGCCAGGAAGTATAGAAGCGCATCCGGCAGAGCACAAGTTATCTTCGATGAAGTAGCGCCTGGAGGGATGTAGGGAGTATGGCAAAGAGACGCAGCGGCTCGTTCCCCCTCTGTGACCATTGGTTACATACGTAACCTAGATAAAGTTTCCCCTTCAGGAACTCGAGCTGCGCGAGTCGCTTTGGGAACGAATACCCCTGCGCCATACTACCAAGTCCCCCCTGCCTTGGTGTGTATCCTTGCCGAGCACATCACGAAGAGTAGAACTTGGGAACCTGGTTATATCCAGTCTAGGTTTTAAACGGACAAAGTGTGCGGAGGGACCACCCGCCGCCAGCACAAATGTCCTGCAAGGCCCACACCAAGATTGAAAGCCTATGAAGGCCCCCACAATCCTGGTTGAGTGCGCTCTGACCCCCATAGGTGACGTGAGGCCAGAGGACTCGTAAGCTAGTGAGATGGCCTCCGCCACCACCGACTCCATAGTCTGCTTGGTCGCTGGAATCCCTTCTTTTGTGGACCAAAACAAACAAAAAGCTGTCTGCCTTACTGCGCTAACTGGCAGGCAGGGTATTAGCCTTTCTTGGGCCTACTGAAATGCCTGAACGACTATGGGCCCTGGGGAAGAAAGTGGGCACCTTAGGGACATACCCGGCCCTCGGGTAAAGGATTGCCCTAACCATGCCTGGAGCAAATTCTAGGCACGAAACAGAAAGTGCCTGAAGACCCCCGATCCTTTTTAGTGAGGAAATAGCTAGGAGAAAGGTGGTCTTGAGCCTGAGCAACTTGACCTAACTTCTTCTATGGGTTCAAAGGGGGTATTGCATAAGCCCTCCAGAACCACAGTCAGGTCCTATGAGGGCACCTTAGTGCGCTGTACTGGCCTCAGCCTCAGGGTGCCACGGAGGAAACGATTGGCAAGTGGGTGTCTTCCCAATGATTGACCGCCCAGAAGGGCGTGGTAAGCAGCTAAGCCCGCCACGTATACCTTCAGAGTGGAGGTAGATAACCCTGCGGAGAATCGCTCCTGCAGAAACTCCCGAACTGTACCAATTGGGCAGTTGACTGGGTCCTGCAGTCGCTGTCTGCACCATGAAGCGAAAAGTTTCCACTTCAAGGCGTACTGTTTCCTAGTGGCGGGAGTTCTGGACTGGAGTATAGTCTCAACAACTTCAACCCTCAGGGGCCATGCCCACAGCTTCCATGACTCCGGGCGGGGGTGAAGAATTGCACCCCCCGCCTGAGAGAGGAGATCCCTCCTAATTGGAATCTCCAGCGGAGAGCCGTTGAGGAGAGACACCAAGTCCGAGAACCATACTCGAGCCGGCCAGAACGGGGCTACTAGAAACAGACGGACCCCATCCCGGCGTACCCCCTCCAGAACTCCCGGGAGCAGAGCGATGGGACGTACAGACACGTACAAAACGTACAGACGAAGCCTCGGCCACGTTTGTACCATGGCATCCAGCCCCAGTGGAAGTGGATGCGTGAGGGAGAACCAGAGCAGGCAGTGTGTAGTTTCCTGCGACGCAAATTGATCCACTTCCGCCTGGCCAAATTCCTTCCAAAGGAGCTCCACCATCTCGGGGTGGAGCCTCCATCCCCCGGTCCTCAGCCCTGTCTCGACAGGATAACTGCCCCCTGATTTAGATACCCAGGGAAGTAAACTGCTCTTAGAGAGAGGAGCTTCCCCTGAACCCACAGAAGGATCTGGGGCGCCAGATTGTACAAGGGGCGCGAACGCAGACCCCCCTGCCGATTGTTGTAGGAGACCACCGATGTGTTGTCTTTGCGGACAAACACATGATGCCCCCTTAAGTTCTGGAAGGAAGTGTGTCAGAGCTCGAAACACGGCCAGCATTCCCCGGCAGTTGATGTGCCAAAAGAGATGATGGCCTTCCCACAGACCCTGGGCAGAGCGGCCACTCATGACCGCTCCCCAGCCCGTGAGAGAGGCATCCGTCATTAGCCTTACGCGACGATAAGGAGCCCCTAACGTCGGGCCTTGATCCAGGAACCAACGTTTCTTCCACATGCCTAAGGCACGTAAGCATCGCCGCGTGACCTTGATTATGCAAAGCGGATTCCCCCTCGTGGAAAATCCCTTGGTTTTGAGCCACCACTGTAGGGGTCTCATGTGCAGCAGGCCAAGAGGTATCATGTTGGATGCTGCTGCCATCAGGCCCAACAGCCTCAGAAACTGTTTGACAGTGGGTGACTGGCCTTCTCTTACTCTCGTGATTGTCGTGAGGATTGACTCGATTCGAGAAGGAGACAGATGTGCCTGCATCATGGTCGAATCCCACACCACGCCTAGATAAGTGGTTCTCTGTAGTTGAGAAAGAACACTCTTCTTGGCGTTTAGTCTTAACCCCAGCTCTCTCATATGGATTGAGCTAGTATTAACCAATTGTCGATATAATTGAGTATGTGGATGCCCTGGAGTCGCAGTGGAGCCAGAGTAGCATCCACACACTTTGTGAAAGTGCTGGGTGAGAGTGACAGGCCGAAGGGAATAACTCGATATTGGTATGCACAGGACTTCCGAGAGTTGTTGAGGGAGGACAAAATGGAAACATGAAATCAGCGCGTTTGAGATCTACTATCGTAACTGGATCTGAGATACCTATCTGCTTGATAGTGAGCATCTTTGACCGAAGCCGTTGTGATACGTGGTCAGCAGACGGATGATTTAAGATCAGACGCAACCCCCCCAGGTGCCCACCCTCCATCCTTCTTTGGAATGATGAAGTAACGGCTGTAGAACCCTGATTCTCTCTCGAGAGAGAGGAGGAACACTTTCTATGGCCTCCTTCCTCAAGAGAGTTTCTACTTCTTGTTCCATTACCAGAGCCGGCTCGGGGCCCACTAGTGTGGGGATGACCCTGTTGAAACGAGGCGGACGAGAATCGAACTGGATTCTGTAGCCTTTTTCTACAACCTGCAGGACCCATTTTGATATATTTTGGCAGAAGTTCCCACGCTGCCAGAAAATGTATTAAGGGAACCAGCCTCTCGAGGCTGGCTTCTGGTGTTATTAGAGGAGCCAGTTCGTTGCCCTGAAACGGATGACCGGCAGGGAATGACCGACCCGACTGCTGTAGAACCCTCACTTGAGGGGGCAAGCTCTCCAGTGCCGTACCATTGCCGGGCGGCAGCTGGGAATTTTGCTCATCAGAGCTCACTGAGCCCTGAAGCACCGAGGTGCCGGGTATCAATGAACCGCCATGAGGTCACTGAGGGAACGACCGACCTTACTGCTGTAGCACCCTCACTTGAGGGTGCGAGCTCTCCCGTGCCGTACCATTGCAGGGCGGCAGCTGGGATTTTCGCTCGTAGGAGCTCACTGAGCCCTGAAGCAATGAGCTGGCAGGGGTATCAATGAACCTCCGTTAGGGCACTTAAGGAACGACCGACCTGTCTGCTGTGCACCGCCCTTGAGGGGCGAGCTCTCCCGTGCCGTAACGTTGCCGGGCGGCAGCTAGGAATTTCACTCGCCTGAGCTCACTGAGCCCTGAGGCACCGAGGGTGGCAGGGGTATCAATAACCCTCTGTGCGGGCACTGAGGAGGATTGGGCATTGTATACTGAGGTGTTATCCTTTCCTTTCCAGGTGGGCTGCCCTCAGGGACCTGGCAATGGTAGGACCATTTAGCCGAGGTCATCTTAGACAAAATAACGGTCTGCAGATCCATTTTCGGTCTAGAAGACCCCGACTGAGAGCATTTTCCCCCGACCACCCTGATCTTTCTGTGGAGGGTGCGGGTTGCAACGCTCTGTTTTTTGAGACATATGAGGAGCTTGATGGCTTAGGCTGCTCCCGCCCAGCAGCCATGGTAGGCTGTAACAACCGCCAGTGTCAAACTGCCCAGCCTGACTACCGCCATATCTGGCACCACAACACCCCCCCCCCTCCTAGTGGAGTAAGGGCCAGAGTATGCCAGTGGGCTGCATAACATCCTGACAAGGGGCGCCGGTTGTTAGGGGTTGTTGCAGGGTGGTGGAGAGGCTGATGAATTGAATTGTGTCTAGGTGGGTGTGTGGGTGCGGAGGGAGTGGCGCTCGCTAAGCTCTTCTTAAAGAGCGGGAGGTGCCAAAGGGCCTCCATAGAGTAGAGTCAAATCTCCACGAGGGTGTTCTTGGGAATCAACATGCCTAAGCACGTTGAGTGGAACCCCCGGTGGGGGTGGGGGGCCTGTAATACGGATGATACGGTTTTCTCCACGAGCTTGACACCAAAGGGTCGCGATATATATAAAATGTACTGTTCTTAGCATGGAGATTGGGAAAAACGGAAGGCCCCCGTCGTGAAGGCGGTGATCTGGATTCAGAACATGCTCGTCTAATTATTTTTAGGACGAGCGTCCTGTTTCTAGGCTGGCCAAATTATATTTTATTTTGGCTAATGCACGAAACACACCCCAAAATCATGAATCACACCTCATACGTGAGGGACTGTGGTGGCGAGTCCACAGTCTCGCGGCGGCTTTGGTCTGTCTCGACACTCGTCACATCCACCTCCTCGGAGGAAGATGGATGAAGCGTCTGGCTCTCTCTCTGGGGGGAAGAAACCACAGCGCAGGCTTCCGAACCCTGAGAGAGAGCCGTGGATCTAGCGGGTGAGGACCGATAAAAGGACGGGTCAGCGCCCATCGGAAGGTCGTCTCGGATCCCTCCGCTAAATCCACCCTCGATCCCCACGACAACAGTCTGCGCTGTGCCTCGGCAACAGCGGGACCGCTGCCAGCGGGATCGCGAGCCTGGCCGCTCTCATCAAACGCAGCCAGGCGAGAGCGGAGCATACGCAGGGAGATGGCAATCAGCTCCTCGAAATCTGACCGTGCATGCTCCGCTCCCAACAAACAACACACAAATCGTGTGTATCCCCCACCGCCAGATATCGTGGACAGGGAGGAACACAGCATTTAGTATGCCGTTCTACAAACATAGCAGCGTTCGACGTCAGAGTCCCTGGCTCGAAGTCAGGAAGGAGAAGGGAGGTCGCCATAGACTTTTTCATGATTGTTTTTTTTTATATGCTTGTGTGGACAGACAACAGTAAATAGACAGACACTTACACAGAGCGCTACTGAAGAGCAGAGGCTGGTTTGCGCCCGGCCGGATGCACTTTTATGCTTTCTGGTGCTTACGTCACCCTGCTCGTGACATCTCGCTGCTCCATTGGACTGATTTGACACGTGCTTCAGAACGCGGTCACGCAAGGGCGTTCCCAAAGCGACTCGATGCAGCTCGAGTTCCTGCAGGGGAACCCATTCATTAGACATACTTGCAACTAGGGTTTGAGATCAAAAAAATATATGGCTACTATTCATTGTAATCACTAATACTGTTACTCCAACTAGCCATCTTGCATTTAGGCTGTCGATGCATATTTCTAGTCATTAAGAGATGGGATAACACAATGTTGGTATATAAAGGGAATACAAGTGTTTGGAGATTTATATGAGGAGGACACACTAATGACATTTGAACAATTGAGAACAAAGTTTTCTCTTCCTGTCAAACATTTTTTTTATATATTTTCAGGTGAGACATTATATTAAAGGGGTGGTTGATTGCGATTTCACTTTTTTAATGTTAGTTAGTGTGTAATGTTGCTATTTGATCATAAACAATATCTGCAAAGTTACAAAGCTGAAAGTTCAATGCAAACGGAGATATTGTCTTTTAAAATTCTGGCAGTTTATGCCTACAAAAACAGCTGGTAGGGACTACAACAAGCTACTTCCCGGGTCCGTTATGTCAAGAACCCAGAATTTTACATAAACCCCACCTCCGGGAAAATGCAGCAAAGGGGGCGAGGCCATGCTGAGCTGCTTTAGAGAAGAGGAAGAGAAAACATGTAAAAAAATCTATTCATATATGAATCGCGATTCTGTCTTCTAACGATTCTAATGGATTCACAAGTTTCAAAATCAATGTTCTAAAGCAGCAGTTCTTAATACTGTTCCTCGCTTCCCCCTGCTCTGCACACGCTCTGCATCTCTCTCTCTCTCTCTCTCATTCAGATCATCATCTCAGTGAATACACTTATTTTCACATTCTATAGTTATGAGAAGCGTTATACATGACGCGCGTGTGGTTGCCGAACTGTAAACTGTAAAGCTTGTTAAACCCCCCCCCCCCCCTTTTTTTTTTTACAATTTGGGAACCATCTATTAAAAGCTAACAAGCATAGCATTGACAAATAACAGCATATCTAAAAGTATGAGACACAACAAACAAAAAACATAGGCCTACCTTTAAAAGCTGTGCTTGCACAGGTTCTGCACGATCCTCTTCACTAATATCCTCTGCGTCTCAATCGGGCTTAAATTGATAAGCAATATAGACAACGTCATTGTTTGCAATACAACCGGAGCACATGCCGCTATGTTGAGGGGCAGGACCTTTAGATGCATGCTAGAGGCGGTTTAGGCAATCACAACACACTGGGCCAGCTAATCAATCAGAGCCCATTGTGTATTTTTGAGGGAGGGGCTTCATAAAAGCAGGAACTCATCGGAGCATTCAAATGAGAAGGGACAGAGAGGTGTGGAATAAAGGTCAATTATGTGAAAAATAATGCGTTTTTTAACAAACGAAGCATTAACACATGTTAGACTGCACCCCATAAACACAATCAAGCCTATAAAAAAAAACAGTCAACCACCCCTTTAATACAGTACAAGGATGTCATTTAAGGCCCCTCTCTTCACTCCCAATAGATATTATTATAAGAGAGAAAACAGGAGCCAAAGGTTTTGTCTCTTATATGTATACCAATTTCATTGACTTGTATGGGGAGGATATACCATCTTCAAGACTTAAATGGGAAAAAGATCTGGAATGTACTTTTGAACAAGATACTTGGGAACTCATTTGTAAAAGTGCTTTAACATGTTAATTTAATAGTAGGCATAAATTATTACAGTTTAATATTATACATATGGGTATATTATACACCTGAAAGATTACACAAGATCAGTTATTCATATTCAGAATGTTGCCCTAGATGTAAAACAGAGCTTGGTACATTATTGGATATATTTTGGACTTGTTCTGAACTTAAAACCTATTGGAGAGATATAATACAAAGTATTGACAAAATGATTAATGTTAAACTTCCATCTGATCCGAGATTTATGTTATTGGGGGATGAATCTGTTCTTCTACTTGATCAAAGGAAGAATTTACGTTTGGCTCTGATAGCAGCAAAGAAATGTATAGCTATACAATGGAAATCAGAAGAACCACCGAGTTTTAAGTTTAAGTGTTCTGCCTAGTGAGGATGGGACAGGGGTGGAAGCACCAGTTAGAAAAAATTAGTAAACAAGTTAGAAAAGAATGATTACTTGTAAATTGAACTGACTCTGTAAATTGTTGATGTAAATATAATAAATATATTGATTTTAAAAAATTCACTCTTTGGTATAGTTTGAGAAGCATCATTGCAGACAACGAAAATACATTTTTCCATTGTATAAAATATCTGTGCCCCCTTACTTCTCAAACCCACCAGACACCTCTGGAATAGAGCCCTCTTGCTCTCTCTCTCAGGGTCACTGGCTCACCATGTCCACTAACAAACCTACTCCTCTGTACTTCATACAGACAGAAATATTCTCCCCAAGTACATATCTGACAATACTTTTTGCTATTCAATTTGGCCCTAACAACAACACCTTCTGACACACGCCGAGAGGTTGTGAAAAGGTCAGGAGCTGTTTACAGAAGACAAAGTGGCAGGAATAGTGGATCCAGAACTTTCTGAGGAGTTCTCACTCTCTCTGGCTGTGAAAGAAGGCGACATCTTTTTAGCACAAGGCTTTGTTGGCATGTAACACTGTGAGAAAGTTAGCGCGGCACCCTGTTGGGAATCAATGTAAAAACACTGCTTCAGTGTGATATTTCACTTTGTGCGTTTTCCAGGATCTCTTGTTGTGATGTTTTGGACCCTGTGGACAGTTTTAATAAGACGAGGGTGTTGCTTTTTTATTGCTCTTATCAGTTTGATGAGACATGTATGTGTTTTTGTCATGTTTAGACTAGCTTGATGTATATTTCAGGAGTAAAAATTTAGTTCCCTATCTGTTGGTCACTAAGAGTTATGTCCTGATGACATAGGGGGTTCACCTGGGAGCCCCAATCCTCTCTGACTTTGAGAGAAAACGGCAATTAAATTTGGCAAGTGGATTTTGCATTCCTGAGTCACTCCCCGTGCATACTGGTATAAATAGGCGACAGGTGCATCCACTCTTCAGATTTTTTCTTCGGAGCCGAGTGGATGATAGTGCTTGATCTCCACAAAGCCCTTTACTCATCTGACTGGAAGAAGCTGTTCCTGGTTGGCGTTACGGTGCAAACCGCGGTGTCCCTGTCATCAGCGATTCTCCTGGGCACTTCAGCTGAAAGAGTAGTTTCTCTAAAAGAGCAAATCACGGTTGGTTTGCTTCTTTTTAAAGATGCCGTTCCGTCCGTGTTCTCTTGGCTGCGGTCGTTACCTGTCTTCTGTTGATGGACACAATCATTGTCTTCAATGTCTGGGCATCCAACACGATGAAGCTGCATTTGTGGATGACTCATGCGTTCATTGCGAGCGTATGAGCATATGAGCTGTGATTTCGCCTCTCTCTCCTCACGGGGAACGGAGCGGCGCCCTCTGTCTCTACCCATCCCGGTTTCCCTGTCATGAGCAGGGGACCGCCGGCTAGAGCTCTGGGAGATATGTCCCCATGCCACAACCTCGAACCATCGCTTGCGGACAGGGACAAATTCTTGGCTCCTCAGCATAAAACCTGAAGAGTGGATGCACCTGTCACCTATTTATACCAGTATGCACAGGGAGTGGCTCAGGTATGCTCAGGTATCCACTAGCCAAAATTAATTGGCGTTTTCTCTTAAAGTCAGAGATGATTGGTGCTCCCAAGTAACCCCCTATGTCGTCACGACATAACGTCTCCGTTCCCTCCATCAGGGAACGAGGGTTACATACGTAACTGTGCGTTCACACCGCCGCCGTCGAGAGCGTAAAAAATCGCTCTGGCCGCCCTGCCAACAACACTGTAGAAAGATTCGTGGACGCTCTGACATAGATCGAATGCTTATCATGTATTTAAAGGGGTCGCAAAGCAAACAAGCTTATCGATCTTGTGCAGACTGACCACAAGGAAGGTAAAGTTATAAGTTAACCTCATTAAACATTGTTGTGGACGAAGTATTAAGATCCTTTAACTCAGTGTATAAAGCACTAATACCACACTGTAAAAAAACTCTGATACAAGTAAAAGTCCTGCACTGAAAATGTTACTTAAGTAAGTATAATCAGGAAAATTTATTTAATGTATTAGAATCAGGAAAATTGATTTCAATGTTAAAAGTGACTGGGAACTATTAACTATTATTTATATTCATTAGAATTATATTCCATAACGTTAAGTTCAACATCAGCCGCTCACCTGAACACCAACCAGCTAGACAACCGGTCCACGCATGATTTGTTTTTTTTTTTATGTCCTGTAATGCCAACGGGACATTCATAGATTACTTGGGAAACCTGCCACAGCATAATCACCGCTCCTCGCATTTTGCTTGGGAACTAAGTGGTCATACCAAAGTTGTTACAGACTTGGCGGTTCTCGAATCCTCCCCCTCAGGCGTGGACTTCTACGTTCCGATTTGGTTGCCGGCCAATCGCGTCTAGCTCATTACCATAAGTTGCCTGATTTCACTCTCCTCGACGCCTCCTCCAGTCGCGGCGCCGCGCCGCTGCTCGTGCCGCTCACATTGAAAAAAAAGAATGACGTCCGGCCACTTGACAGCTCCTCGACGGCGGCGGTTGTGAACGCATTGTAACGATATGTTCTAGGAACGTCTTTTTTTTTTTTTTTTTTTTTAAGAGTCTTTTTTCTTTTTTTTAGTTAATATGCAGGATATAAACCCCTACCGATCATACATCCATAATCTGACAGAGTGCAAAGGGGATGCCAGAGAAAATGTTGGTTTGAGTGAGATAAGAAACTGTTTATTTCCCTGTGGTTTAGCGAATGGCAGGCCTGCATTAATATTACAAAAGTACTGCAAAACTTTATGAACTAATGTTATGAGATAAGGATCATCATATTGGGTAAAGCTTAGGGCTGGTAAATGAATGGTTGGTGCAAGCCCAAAAAGCAGCTGCCCACGATCCATCAATTTTGTGTCACTGTCAGTAAGTCGAAAACTCAAAAACCAGATCAGACTATCATTTTATTCAGATCATTTCAATCAAATCGTTCTGATTCATGAACAAATCAATCTTTTGAGATATTTTCAATGCATCAGTTGGGCCGTGGCACTTTCATGAATGCGCATCGAAATCTAACACATTACGAAGAAATTGTTTAATAAAGTTGTTATTTTTTGTTTCTTGTAGCTTCATAAAATTATGGTTGAACCACTCGTGTCACATGGACTATTTTTACGATGTCCTTACTACCTTTCTGGCCTTGAACATATCAGTTGCACTGCTGTCTATGAAGGGTCAGAAACACCCCCCTCAACTTTCATCAAAATATCTTAATTTGTGTTCTGAAGTAACGAAGGTCTCCGGGTGTCTAATGACATGAGAGTGAGTAATTAATGACAGAATTTTAATTTTTGGCTGAAAAATGACTTCAGTTCTTTGTTCTATATCCTTAACTTGACTATTCTCCTTTTGTAAATGAGAAAATGTCCTTGATCACTTTGACATTTATTCTCTTTCCAGCCCCCCCCAGGGTCTTTGAAAGCAGAACACAGGCCTTGACACTGTTTGATTATTTCTTATGAGGCGATTAGGTAAAGGGGTCATATTATATATTTGTTTTTGTGACTTTTGTGAATTTGTTTCTCTGAGGTCCACTTATTTTGTTAAAATCATAGGTTTTTGGACACAACAGTCATAAATGCAGTTTTCATGAACATTTTGCAACCTCTCGCTGACGCTTACAATTCAAAGAAATGTTTTTGCTACTATTAAGACTTCAATATAATGTTCTCTTCAGATGTGAAATGAGTAACCAATGATGTGAATCATTTACTCTCAGGACGTTGGGTATAATTTAGTCTGCACCTCCCCATCCTTTAACAATATTCTCTTGGAAAACCCTGCATTACATTGTGACGGGATCACAAAACAATAAAAACTGAGAAAGATCAGACTGAAAGGACAGAGGAGAGCTTGTTATAAATAATCAGTCACTCTTTCCAGTTGTTTGGAAGAATGTGCAGAGCAGGTGCTACACAGGCTGGAACAGCACAACATTTGGGCAAGTCACATTTTACCTGCATGCTGCCAAATATCCTATTCTTAAGTATTTTTGTACTATTTTGCAGTGGATATTTAAAAATCCTTTACACAAGATACATTTACCTAATAAGATGCATTTAAAAGCAACACTGCATAAGACATTAAGACTTATTCTCAGAGAATGTATCTTTAATAGTAGTGTTTAAATATATTATTTCACTTTTAAGAACAAATAAATGAAAAATCTAATAAAAAAATTCTGTGTATTACTATATGAATATACAGTAGTTTTGGTCTATAGGATTGTACCCCTTACAATCCCTAGTCATCTGCCCATTTTATTCAATCTCAATTTAATTAAATATGAACTACATTGCCAGATGGCCACATGGCCAAAGCTATAATGCTATTCCGAGAAGCCCGTCTAATCCACACTTTTCACTACACGGCCTAAAAGCGGGTAAAAAAATATATATATACGCCTGCGTTTACATTTCAAATATAATAATAACGGTAACTTTAATTGTGAATCAGATCACATGCAAAGTTAGGCAAACATATTTCCCTTTGAGCGCTTTTTGCACAACTGTTTAAAGCTGCAGGTTAAATCCTTCCAGCTTTGACTAAAAGCGCAGTCATGAAGCATGGCAGCCAGACTGGAAAAAGCTTGGAGAAATGATTGCTGCAGAAAACGTGGCCGCTTCGACGTCTTTTTCCTCGCTCACTGTGAATACGATGGTAGATAAGGCTGAGCTGAATAATCCCTCAGAATTGAGCGCTATTAAAACTCTGTGAAAAGATGAGACCAAACTTACTTTTATACGAGTGCTGAGGTTCAGGTACAGCACATACTTGGGAACGCCCTCACTCGGGGGGGGGGGGGGGGGGGGGGGGGGGGGGGGGCAGGGGGGGGGGGGGGGGGGGGGGGGGGAGGGGGGGGGGGGGGGGGGGGGGGGGGGGGGGGGGGGGGGGGGGGGGGGGGGGAAGGGGGGGGGGGGGGGGGGGGGGGGGGGGGGGGGGGGGGGGGGGGGGGGGGGGGGGGGGAGCGGGGGGGGGGGGGGGGGGGGGGGGGGGGGGGGGGGGGGGGGGGGGGGGGGGGGGGGGGGGGGGGGGGGGGGGGGGGGGGGGAAAAAGGGGGGGGGGGGGGGGGGGGGGGGGGGGGGGGGGGGTGACCGACTTTCCTCGCTCCTTTGTCCGCCCTGTCATTTGAGTTTTCTTTCTCTCCCTCTATAACTGCACATCCTGAAACACCTAAACACAGCGATGAAGATCCACACTATAAATTTAGGAATTTGTCGCACACCTTCCCCTGATGAAACCCTTAATGTTGCACCTCTTCTCACACTGAGGTTGCTGCACAAAAGTCTAAAGTTTGTTTTTCACTACTTTATCTGTGGCCTACAGTATAAAATGATGCGGCTGTATCAAACTACTACATTATTAGGGGTAAAAAAAAAGAAACAACAAACTATTAAAATAATTATGCTTTTAATGGAAAGAAAATAGTTGTAGCAGAATATGCCTCTGTATTTGGACACATAATTTAAATATATATCAAGCATCTACAAACAAATGATGCACAAACATTTCTCAGGACAAACTTAATTTCTCTTATAGGCACTTAAAGTATTAAATTATATTTAATCAATGGTTTCACAGCTGATTAAATATCATGTCACAAATAGAGCATCATATTATTAGCATGTTGCACTAATCACAAAAAGAAAGCATCCAAGTAGGTTGTGTCCTAATTTTTAACTCTCTAAACTAACTATCTAATAATTTTCACAATTCCTTTGCAATATATGTCACGTTTAGTGATATTGTCTACTGTACTGTTGCCTCCAGTAGAAATCCTTTCCTCCTTTTTCCTTTGCAAAAAGGTATTTTAGTCCTATAAATATATAAGCATCTTTAAACAATAATTATTAATTATTTTTATTTTAAATGTTTTAATTTAATTGTATTCTTATTTATAAACCGCACTTGGTTGGCTTATAATATTATATAATACCATCACCTGGCTGAAAGGCCATCTTAAACCAGCCTAAAGCTGGTTTGCTAGTCTTAGCTAGTATAAGCTGGTCTCCCAAGTTGGTCCTCAAGCCAATGTCCCATTCTGAGTAGAAAAAAACTACCCAAAATCCCTCTAAAACCAACCAAAAGACCGGTTTGAGAGACCAGTTAAGACCACCCAAACAGCTTGGCTGGTTACTGTGTGTGTGCGTGTGTGCGTGTGCGTGCGTGCTTCTTTTTTTTATTATTATCAAGGTAAAAAAAAAAACTAATTAGCATCTTAATGGTCTGAGAGTAAGACAAAAAAGGTTTCTTTATGTGGAGTCTTTGCTACTCACTGGATCATGGCTTTTCTTTTGAATACATAGTTATTATATTTCTTTTAAATACATAGTTATTTAGGTTCATATAACCATATAAACTAACCCTGTATGTCGAAGAAGGCCTGATCCTTAGGAACTGAGTTTATGTCCAAATAATTAACCGGTAATAGTTGTATAGGCCGGGCTATGAAATATGGCGAGACAAAGACAGCCTTTATCCTTTTAATTAGTCTAATTTATCAGAGGCTAACGTCAGAGCTTCATTTCTGCTCTGGCTCACGCTCCCTCGCCACCTATGAGGAAAGAATTAACTGCGTGTACATCAAAGCCACTTATGGCATTCACTGTCATATTGCATTTAACAGAATGGAGTGGGGAATATGACATTTACTGCCTCCCCTTTGCGGAGCAGAGCGATTGTGCTGAACAGATTTATGTCTGAAACGCCAGCGGTATCCATGAGGAGAAAAGTGCAATTTCACAATGACATTCACTTTCAAATAACCTCCATTCACACCTTTCCCTTCATCAGAAAGGCTGAAAGAAGGGACCGGAAACACTTTTCAACGTCACCCCATCTCTAATTACATCAGACCAGTGAATGGCCATTTATACCACTGACACAATGTCCTCAGACTGCAGTGGCGAGTCACGGAGGCTGGCACATATGATCATGTGAAAAAGACAACGAAACTGCAATTTATTCATTCTTTTGAATAGCATTTTCCCCTTATGAATTAATATAAATACTCCACTTTAATTAACAAAAACAGCTGAGGAAAACTGCAAATATACTGATATAAATTAAAATAGGTTATTTCACTAATGCCTTTGATGCTTTCTGGTCATTATATTGTTACCCCAGTAGGTGGCTACAAGTGACTGTCTTTACAAGCAAATAATTTGAATCATTAACTCAATCAATTCACTCAAAAATACTGATTAGTTCTGGAATTAAATAAGTGACTATCTTTGTAAGAAAGTCTTTGAATCATTCAAAACTGATTTGATCCGGAACGAAGCAATAATTTCTGATAATAAAAATAAATTAATTTAATAATATTAATACAATATTGTGTATTAATATATAAAAATACAAAAATATAATTATAAATGTTTGCTAATAAATAAACAAACGTTTAAATCAAAAACCCCATTCAAGAACTAAACAATTATTTCTTAATAATACATTATTATAAGGAATAAAAATTTATATCATTTTATTAATAATAAATATTAATATATAATTACAAAGTTTGCCACGAAGAAATAGAAAAGAAAAAAAAATAATAATAATTAAAAAACTGATTTGTTCAGAAACAAAACACCACTAATGTATTGCTAGATTTGCAATTATGTTTTGGCTTTTTTGGAACTATATTCATTGGTAAAGTAAATACCTGGCAAATTTCTTTAAAATGTAAGTCATTCATAAAATTTACTAAAACCAATCTGTGTTGTCAGTGTTCCAATTGTACAAAAGAAGACTAAGCACGTAAAAGGAGTGGCAATCATTTAAATGCAGTGTGTATCCGGCTGCTGATACACAAAAAACACTCATGGTTTTATTTGTTATCAGCACTAGAAAAGGTCCGCTGGGATTTCAGGGCACAGGGTGTCCCTATCACTGCCATCCTGGTCCTTCTCATGTCTTCACTCATCTTTCCATCTGTCTCACTCTCCAATCTGAAAACAGTTTTCTCAATCATGTCTGTGACTGTCTTTCCCTGTTACTCTCCTTCTTTATGTTGTGCTCTGATTCCACTGCTGTCAACACTGAATGCAATTTTACAGTGAAGATTCCTGACCATTGACACTGTTTACCGTGACCTACCTTATCTCGTGACGAAAACGTACCTGTGGGAATACTTACCTATACGTACAAATCGCTGCAGTTTCCAGTTGAAATGAACACTAAAGGCAGTAAAACAGCAAGCACTTGTAATCGTTTTCGATAACAATGTTATGATTACAGCTCCATATGTTTGGCTTTCCAGACATAACAATCCTTGGCTACGAATCCCGTGAAAAACATGACTCGCGATGTAAGCGCTGAAAGATGACAGATCGAAAAACAAGCTAAAACGGCATGTTTGTGATTGCGTTTTTACTTCACATTCGCTTTTGTTCATACTATCGGGTAGGTTTAGGTGTTGTGCAGATGGTACGTTATTTTAAAATGTCATGGAGCATTAGAGTTATAGTGCCACTCAATGGACATTTCAAGTCAGAACTGCGGTGACACATATAAAACCACTGTCACATAAAACATACCATATGTACGTTCATCTGTTCCGGGCAAGTGGCAACCTCCCACAATTTCTCTGAAGCCAACACGGAAGTGACTTAGACTGTAAATCGTCACTGGCTGCTAGAGGCTGGCTGCAAAAGGGAGTCAATCCCAGGCTCCCCATGTTAAAATGCCCAAATTTACCGCAGAAAAAAAACATGTTTACAGCCTGGTTCAAAAAAATGATTTTGGTCTATATAGCTAATTTTGCCCTTTATGACAACTGTGAGGGGGGTGAATTTTTTTTATAAGTCATCCGTTTAAATTATATTAAGCCTTAAAGTTCTTCATAATTAAGGGCGTGGCCACTTGAGTGACAGGTGGCTTGCCGCTGCTGTCACCACTGTTGAGCTAGGTGGGTTTGGTTTCAGCAACCAGCTCCCGCCTTTTTTGCCCATTTTCGATTATCCGGGAGTGACACGCGGTGACGCTCTGCCAAGATGGCGACGGCCAGCTCCACCCACTTTGAGCTTCAAAAACGCTCTTCAGAAAACTAGGGGTGACGTCACGGACACTACATCCATTGTTTTTTCCATTTTAATGGTTCGTGGAAAAAACAAACACTCTTTTAGCGCCACTCAGTTGACATTTCACTTCGAATATGTTACGAAACGTACATGGCAGTATATTCGTATTTCGCGTCTTGCGAAAAAATTCCCACAGGTACATTTTCATCATGAGATCAGGTTGACCGTGATAGTGTCAAGTCCTGTTACGAAATCCTTTCCTCACTTTTTTTCAACTTCAAAAAAACCATTCAGTTGTATAATTGTAGAATATAAAACATAATAATAACACAACAACATAAAATCTGTTGTATAACATAAAACATAATAATCACCTGTCTCCTGACCTGTTTGCTTGTATAACCGTATATTTGGCAACCTTGCTGTCTTGAGTGTGTATGTCCTGCCAGACCGGCATAGAAAATTGCTGGGCACCCTGCAGAGCGGAGCGGTCCTCCCAAGGCCATGGCGGTCCTGGTGAGGTTACTGCTGCCCTCTTCATCACTGTCATCGTGCCTCTGGGGTGGAAAGGATACACTGCCCCAAACACACAAAACGGCCCACTGGAGAGTGACCATGATGAAACAGGATACTGGAACACACACAGCCAATGATAAGCACAAAGACTGGAGAAAGAGCAGACTTTTTAGGAACTGATGAAGATGGATAACATGCAAAATAAATAAATAAATTGCAACCTACAAATGTAGAAATTCTGATAATGTTGATGCTACAGGACAGGAATATGGTATTAAGTGCTATATATCTTATAAAAGCCTAAAGCAAGTATAAATTATATTTTTAAATTTTTTTCAAATTACAATGCATTCAGGAATCTAACCCCAAGTAGCAAAATATAATATAATATTTTGCAAGCATCAGTACTACAAAAAATATTGTCACGTTGCTAGCCACGTGCAAAGACTGGGCACATGCTGGAAGAAAATAACCATAGCAAAAATAGCATAAAATAGTAATGTTCTTGATAAGCAGGCTGGCTTCTGAGTACCATAGTCTATGCAAAAAGTCCATTACATGTAATGTGGCATGGCATGAAGAGGTTGCTCTTCTTCTCTTGACTTTTAGCACATTCATGTAACATTTAATAGTCACCATATAACTTACACACAGCAAAGGGTTTCAATGGGGCTACACTGTCACACACTATCACATTGATCACTAGTAGAACATTCACTTCAAACAAAACACAGATTTTGAAGGAAAATGTTGTGTTGTGTCAAAAGCGCTAGTTTTTCAGGTGTTCAACACCTGAATATCCTAGCAAAGAAATTGCAGACAATAAAAATGCTACGTAATGTTGTAATTTGTTTTGCAGGTGCAAAATTATGATATAAGCTTAGTTACAGTGTTTTACACACCTGTTTCTGCAAAGAGATTTGTATACTGCACATAATTACTCATTAATGAGTTTTTAATTAGTCTTTTGTGACTTGTTTTCCACAAAATATATATATAAATAAATTAAAAAATCCTTTAAAAACAGCATACATTTATTTGAGAAACAATATAAGATATCACATTTTCTCTGGCAGAATTTTCTCTCTCTTTTATAATTAATCTACTTGTGCAACAAAACAAAAGACATTTTTATAAAAAGATACAATCCTGAAACCATGTCTTCATATTTATTTAGTACTCAGTAAAATCTATTTTGTTTGAAAGACTTTTTTTTAATATTTTAACTGAAAAATACTTGTGCAGTGTAGACGGAGCTTTGAACTCATGTACATCATTTAATTTGGAAAGTAAAGGTTTTTATCGTAACCTGTATAGCTCTTTGGTTCTGAACAGTATAAATTATCAATAATATTATAAACTTTTCATTTTTATTTTTACTGTATATCTTCAGTTCTTCAGTCATTCGTTTTAATTTGCATTTGGTAATTCTGTAATGTGCTTTTGTCTATATCTATTTAGCATTAAAGGGCACCTATTATGCCCCTTTTTTACAAGATGCAATATATTGATCTTGAGTGTCCCCAGAATGTGTCTGTGAAGTTTCAGCCCAAAATACCCGACAGATCATTTATTATTTATTATAACAGCTGGAAAATGTCATTTTTGGGGTGTGTCTAAAAAAGAGCTGTTTTGGAGTGTATCGTTTTAAATGCAAATAAGCTGCATATTCCCGTCCCGATCAATCTCAAATACACACACAAATACAGTTAAAATGCAAAGCACTGTAACGACATGACATTCACAAAGGAGTCTGGAGTGATACACGTATTTAGGTAGATTTTGAGGTGCAAAAAATCTAAGTAATCCACAGCGTCCTCAGCAGCTCAGATGTTGGGAGAAAATGAAGACTCTTATGTTCAGTCTTATATCCAAACACAGAGCACCGGGATTGCTTGCGAGACTTTGGGTGCTTCTCAAACGGAATGCTGCATCCTCCGAAGGCTGCATATCTCGGCTGCCACACATTCAAACGTCGCTGAAGGCCATCTCAATCGCAAGGATCCTTGGAAGGCAGCCTTCGTTTCGCGTCCTTCATTCAACTGAATTTGAAGGATGCATGGGATGTATCCTCCGCAGCCTTCAATCACTCACAATCCTTTGTACCCATTCCATTTCATGAAAATAAACTGATGAAAAACGAGTCAGTACTGAGCTTGTCTGAATTTCTTATGCAATGTAAGACAAAAATAATGTTTTCGGACATGAAAGGATAGATGTTATCTTTTGTTTTGGTGTAAATTACTTACTAAACTCTAAACTGCCAATAATTTAAGCCACGGGGAGACTACGACTGTGATTTATTGTATTACATTAATAGAAAGCAAAATAATATAAAGGTTTGTAATACAAAGTATTTTTCCAAAACTAAGTTTTATTAGTGTTTTTGTGCTGTGACGGTGAGGGCGGGAACATATGTGACGTAGCCACGTGCACTTACTAGACTGTCTCATTCTAGCGTTTAATGCCGAGGAGGACTCTAGCCTACAAGACTCTGAAGGACTGAACTAGGAAGGACGCAGCCTCGGTAGGATGCAGCCTTCGGTTTGAGAAGCACCCTTTGTTGATGTTACAGCTGCTGGAGCACGGAGAAAATGGAGGACAGTGTAACCGCTGAGGGCTTTAACTATAGCAATGCAGGGCTGTCAATCAACGCCCTATACGAAATGTGACATCACACAGCATGAGAATCAAAACGCAGGCCTATGAGATTGACTTGGCCTGCGTCCCAATGTGCACACTATCCATGCTAAATTCTATGTGATATTAGTCATTTTCAATACTATTTAGGGCAGATAGGGTGGATAGTATGCACATTGGAGCAGGGTGGTTTAAAGGGGATTAAAAAATGAGTGGGTGGATTTTTATCATTGTAGGTTGGTTGTGTTCACACACTGCCAACACACATTTATGTCCAAACACTATGTAAAAGTGGATTTTGCATAATAGGTGCCCTTTAAATTATTTTTAATTAATTTCTAGTTTGTCAATTTAGTACTTAGTTTACTTTATTTCAACTAGTTGCCAAGGTAACATTTCTCAATTTTATCAATTTTGTCAATTTTATTCAATTTTTATATATCAAATCAACATATATTATTTATTTCAATTAACGAAAATTATTTTAATAGTTTTAAAATTACCAATAAAAATACTAGTCACACACCCATCACACATCCACAACTCAGCAAAACTGTAAATTACGAATTATCCCAAGTTTTGAAGTCCTTTCAAATCCAACTTCAAGTGCCTTCTACAGAATTTTCCCCCCAAAAAAGTTGGAAATTCCAAGTCGGAGTTATATACACAACAGAGTTACATACACAACAGAAGGTCTTAACTATACATTTGTTCTATAAACTAACCACTTTTCAGCATGCTAGCAAATGTTAGTAGATGAGAAAGGGTGAAGTAAAAAACAAGCACAAAAGATTCCAAAGACATTTTTTGCCTGGGTTTTCGCTCCACTCTGAATTCACAGCGTGCGAAAACACGGTTGAGATGTTGGCGCACACAGCTTTTGCAGCCCAATTAAATTGTGTTGATGTAGCTTGCAGACAGGGTTTAAACCTGACATGAAGTGTTCATGTAGACTGATTGTGTCTGCAACAGATTGACTATGGGCTTCACTGCAGAGGTGATTAAGATAGAGGAGAGAGATTTATGGCCTGCTGCTCCTAAGAGAAGGTAATTGAAATCATTCCCATCGCCAGAGCTCTCTTTTCTCCTTCTCCCCAGGTCAATGCCGACTAAAGAGTCGTCAGCTCTTGTGCTGTTTACCACATCGAGATCTGCTTCACCTTGCTTTCACATTGCGCCCGTGCTTGCGTGCGCACATAAGCTCTTTATTTCTGAGGGCTATGGAGGCTGTTATCGCTATCAGCCGCTCCTGTAATTAAGACATTAGAGTTTCCTGCACCACTCAGCGCATTAGAGGAGAAGAAAATGGCCGCTCGTGAGACGAAAAAGAAGCGAAGTGCCTGATGGTTTATCTCAAGGGCTAATTAAAAATGGACAGAATCTTTCATTTTTTGCATCTCGGACAGCTAGCGACCTGGAGGCTCTGGCTGATTCTGCTGACTCTCCACGCTCTGGAGTGTGACCCAGAAGGGGAGAAAAGGCAAAAAACAGCCCATTTCAACTCTACTTGGCAGAACTTCAAACGTTCGCAGAGATTTTTGAAGAGAATCGTTTCGAGTGACTTCCTCAGTTAGCGCCATGGCTCGTCAAAATAGTTTCTTTTTTTCTCCCCGCTCATATCAAGACTGAGTGTAATCGAGCTGCGGAAATATATAATGGTGTATTTGCATTACAAAGCGCGCTGCTAGAGATAGCGCAGTAACGGAGAGGAGTGTGTCATATGGGGCTTCGAAACAGTCCAGTGGTGCATTAGCTATCAAAGATCTCTCTGATCACTGCCCTTCTCTGAAGCAATCCCCCTGTTGTTCAAGTGTAGATGGAAAAGTGAGTCAGAGATAAACAAGAAATACATGATGCAATTTCAGCCATCTGGACACCCACACTCGCAACCCTACAGATTAATAAGAGACTTAGCTCAGTTCTGGCTTCAAGCTGAAAGAGGCGTTAAACAGGCTCATTTTTGTGCTGAAAGTGAAGACCACTTCAAGGAAATTATTTTTTTTGGTATGTTATATATGTGCCTGTCTCCCATTAAGAGGATTAGGGCCATTCAAAGTGTGAAGTATTAAATGTGGCCATACATCGGCTGAGGATGAAAGCAATTCCGTCTTTGTAGTTCTTATTTCCACTTTACAGTCATGACATTACGCTAAGCCAATACTTAAAATGGCTGACACAGTTATGAAATGAAAGCATTTGAAAATATTACCCATTCAGATGCAATACATACACATACAGTAGTATTGATTCAAAATAGCTGCCTGCAAATTCACAGCTACATTGTGTGTGATGCTCAGGACATCTTATTCAATCAACACACTGAACCACAGCTGTGTTGTTCTGGCTCATGGCCCAGACTGAAAAGCAACACAGTTTTTACACCTAACTGTGACAATTTAACTGTATTTGCAGCTGCAGTCATTAATCAGTTACAGCAGATGTTGGTTTTACTAGAGTGAAGGCATTATTTGTATGCGAATGGAAGCTATGATTGATAAAAAGATTAATTAGGTATTGGGTAATCAATCAATCAGTTAGATAAGTAAGGAATAACTGACGACGGGCCGTTGAATTATTAGAAAATAATGCACACAATAATGCACTTTGTGTCATGGTCACATCACCACCTCAGTTGTGCATTATTTTCTAATAATTCAACGGACTGTCGTCAGTTATTCCACTTATACTGCTACCACAGCTCAAATATTGTTCAGACATTCGTCAGGTTTTTGTCCATAAAACACTCTTGTGAGTAGGAATAATTTCTTACATATTTCATCGAACACCTCCATTTCTAATTCCAAAATGTAATTTTAGACCTAGCAACAGAGGCTTGAGCCGTTGATTGAGAGATATTAGCCTTCTTTGATATTATGAATGACATAATAGACAGGAGGTTAGCTCTTGCTGTCTTTCAGATCTAATTTGTGACATCACATTTTTATCAATTCTGTTTAGATTCACTTAAGATATAACTGTTTACATTGATATCATGTCAAGAATGTATTAAGAATGCAGCATTTGAAAAGACCCACTTGTCAGTCATTCAGTCTTTCTGTACTTTTATAATCACTAATAGTGTGCATTTAATGTGTAGTTTTATATAGAAGTGTCTAGTGCTCGAGGTGTGTATAGCAGTATATACAGAACATGTTGTTAGTGTCACCTTCATGGCCTTTTTATTCAGTGCTGAGACTCCCCTGGTTGTTCCTGGTTGATTAGTACAATACACAGGGCTGCCGAGAAAACCAATCATTTGACAGCATGGCGCCCGCTCCATTGCCTGTAGGTAATTGAGGATCCCTCTTTGACTTGTGTGTTTCTTCTAGTCCCCTGCCGTAATAATTATGCATGCTCAGACTAGGTTATTGATTGTCTTTGTAATTTCGAAGGGAGTTGTTATCAGTCCCAGCTGGGTTTGGTGCCAACTTTGTGCATCTTGTCATGATGAGGTCATTCAAATGGAGATGGCCACAATTTGGAAGGTGATTTTCTTTTCGTCATTGACCTGTATCCCTTCTCTCTCCATACTTGCTTTCCCGGTTTTTCTTCCATGGGTGTCCTCTAATGCCACCAAATAGGCTTGACATATAGAATTGGCACAGTTGTGTAGCGAAACGAATATTGGCACACACGGCATGAATTCGGTCTTCCCAAGGCACGGCATGGCAATTGTCGAAACTGAGGCTGTTAATCTGATGGAATCAGATATTTGTTCTGGACTGATTGAGAGAGGGAGGATGGAGACGCATTAGAGATTCACTCAGCACTCTGTGTATTGACCCCCCCCCCAACTCCGCACACAACCTCCCGCAACCAACTACGTGTGTGTCGTCTTTGCTCAACCGAGTGTGGCCACAAATCTCAGGGGCATAGCCACCCCCTGCTGTTCCAGACGCTTTGCAGATGAACGGCAAAATGAAGAAGTGTTAGACACAGGGTTGATGTGCTACTGCTCTGTGACTTCTATGTGCATTTGTCCATCGTTTACCACTTTATACAGGTATAGGTGCGATGTGTGACATTTTTTAAATATGTCAATATTGTGGTTGCCTCTGAATATTATGTTGGGAATTGCATAAGCAAGACTTTGTCTGTGGGCTTGGTTCCGGAAATGTTTTTCCCTTTCGTTTTTCCCATAGGGATTTAAAAAAAAAGTCTTTGTTTAAAGAGTTATAAGCCATGAATCAAACCAACCAGCTACAAAGTGAATCACAACATTACAAACACTGATTTTAAGCAAAACGGTTTGTGTGAATGTGTGGGTGCCCTCTGTGGGCCCTGCCAGGGATAAATTAGGTGGAAATTGCTGTATGTCTTTAGTGGCAATTAGAGCTCCTCCTGTGAAGTGAAAGCAGGCATTAACTAATAAAGGAAACATTTCCCTTGCAAATGAGCATCTGACTTTTTCTCCTCTTCAAGCCAATCAATAACTTTTCATGTATCTAAATGTCATATAAATAGCATCAGTCTTTTTTGAGGAGGGTTGGGCTGATGATCAGCAATGAATGTACTTAATTAGAAAAATGTAAATTAAATTTAAATTAATTAAATAAATTAAATGTCAATTAAATTACTTATTGTGTTACTAAACACAATATACATTGTATACATGTATATATACATACATACATATAGACTGTACCTTATCCAAAAACACCATGGTAATGTCTAGTACAAAAGCAATATATATATATACCAGGGGTACGGAAAGTATTCAGACCCCCTTAAATTTTTCACTCTTTGTTATATTGCAGCCATTTTCTAAAATCATTTAAGTTAATTTTTTTCCTCAATGTACACACAGCACCTTATATTGACAGAAAAACACAGAATTGTGACATTTTTGCAGATTTATTAAAAAAGTGAAAAATGAAATATCACATGGTCCTAAGTATTCAGACCCTGTGCTGTGACACTCATATATTTAACTCTGTGCTGTCCATTTCTTCTGATCATCCTTGAGATGGTTCTACACCTTCATTTGAGTCCAGCTGTGTTTGATTATACTGATTGGACTTGATTAGGAAAGCCACACACCTGTCTATATAAGACCTTACAGCTCACAGTGCATGTCAGAGCAAATGAGAATCATGAGGTAAAAGGAACTGCCTGAAGAGCTAAGAGACAGAATTGTGGCAAGGCACAGGTCTGGCCAAGGTTACAAAAAAAAATTCTGCTGCACTTAAAGTTCCTAAGAGCACAGTCGCCTCCATAATCCTTAAATGGAAGACAACCAGAACCCTTCCTAGAGCTGACCGTCCAGCCAAACTGAGCTATCGGGAGAGAAGAGCCTTGGTGAGAGAGGTAAGAAGAACCCAAAGATCACTGTGGCTGAGCCCCAGAGATGCAGTCGGGAGATGGGAGAAAGTTGTAGAAAGTCAACCATCAATGCAGCCCTCCACCAGTCGGGGCTTTATGGCAGAGTGCCCGACGGAAGCCTCTCCTCAGTGCAAGACACATGAAAGCCGCATGGAGTTTGCTAAAAAAACACATGAAGGACTCCAAGATTGTGAGAAATAAGATTCTCTTGTCTGATGAGAACTTTTTGGCCTTAATTCTAAGCGGTATGTGGGAGAAAACCAGGCACTGCTCATCACCTGTCCAATACAGTCCCAACAGTGAAGCATGGGGGGGGCAGCATCATGCTGTGGGGGTGGTTTGCAGCTGCAGGGACAGGACGACTGGTTGCATCGAGGGAAAGATGAATGCGGCAAGTACAGGGATATCCTGGACGAAAAAACCTTCTCCAGAGTGCTCAGGAACTCAGACTGGGCCGAAGGATTACCTTCCAACAAGACAATAACCCTAAGCACACACCTAAAATAACGAAGGAGTTGCTTCACAAAAACTCTGTGACTGTTCTTGAATGGCCCAGCCAGAGCCCGGACTTACACCCAATTGAGCATCTCTGGAGAGACCTAAAAATGGCTGTCGTCCAACGTTTACCATCCAACCTGACAGTACTGGAGAGGATCTGCAAGGAGGAATTGCAGAGGATCCCCAAATCCAGGTGTGTAAAACTTGTTGCATCTTTCCCAAAAAAGAATCATGGCTGTATTAGATCAAAAGGGTCTTCTACTACATACTGAGCAAAGGGTCTGAATACTTTGGACCATGTGATATTTCAGTTTTTCTTTTTTAATAAATCTGCAAAAATGTCAAACAATTTCTGTGTTTTCTGTCAATATGGGGTGCTGCGTGTACATTAATGAGGAAAAAAAATTAACTTAAATAACTTTAGCAAATGGCTGCAATATAACAAAAAAATTTAAGGGGGTCTGAATACTTCCGTAGCAAATGTATATATATATATATTTGTGTGTGTGTGTACATGTCACAGTTAACAGCCGTGTTCTCTGCTCTGCAGGCACTGATGAAAGGGTGATGAGATGGAATCATGGCTATCTGAGTGAGATGATTTGACCACAGTGTAATCACTGCTCTCTTCTATGCGCTGCTGTGATTCTCCAGGGCTTCTCATGCATTACAGAGGACGAAGCAGAGCAGCCTCTCGACAGCTGCAGTCCCTTTGGTTCCTGAACTGATCACATTCATTATCTCCCATAAGCCTGTTTACAAAAGATACGAGTGTGTCATGGTTCTTACTATGCCATTCTGGTTGCACAAGCATGTGAATGTGATAAATCAATTCTTTCTGTAATAAAATACTTCACTGGTGTGTTTTAATTACTCCACTGCGATTGTAATGTACTATATCAGTTGTTTCCCAACACTTTTTTCTTATATACGCCCACAGACCCATCAATAAAGCTCAAGTATCCCTTGACTCATATTATACTGCATATCATAGCATTAAAGTATTAACGTGGCCATGTAGTAGATTTACCTCTTTTTAATAAGACAACTGTGTTTTTTATTTAAGGTTTAATGGGTCTAGGGCAGGTTTTCAGCCTTTTTTTTACTCCAAGTCCTTCCATCGTCTGCAACAATATTCAAAGACCACCAATGTAGGCTAATAGGTTTCCTTTGGGACATCTGCTATTGGCTGCCTCATATTTCCAGATTTTCGAATAACCTGAATGGAACCACTGTTCTCGGGGTAATCTTAGAGAGTCTTTCTCCATGGAAAACATCTAACAGCACATTTATTTCTGAATGAAACTGTAAATTAGAATTAAAGCTCAGCATTAAGTGCTTTATACTTAACAAAGTACTCTATTAAAATAGGCAGTACATGGCATGGAAGAGGTTAAAACATTATGTTTGTAATAAAATTACATCTGAAATATTATGTGGGTGGGAGAAAAATCTGATATATTTAATGTGTTATTAGTTTTGCATCCCTGAAGTAATGCAGTTGAATTCTGCATCATTTTATCAGCACTGTTTTTCTTAGAAGCCTTCGAAAATCGGAGCTGGAAACAGCTGAAAGAAACATTTATACATAAAATAAATTTCATCACTTGTCGGGAAGGCTTTGTGTGGGTGTGCAAGCATATGCGTGTGTCTTTATCAGTGCCCTTTATGAAACACAATATTTAATACACAATATGAATTAGCAGTTCAAGTCAATTCAAACTATAATATTTTTTGTTGCTATATTTGTATAGTGCTTTGTATAGTTGTTCCAATCTTTTTACAAGTTGGACCCCTCTCTACAGTCACACACACACACACACAGCCTGGGGTCCCTGTGTGGCAGCTCATTTACAGAGTGAACTTCACAGTGAGGCTCCTTTACACTCCATGGTTGACAGGGGGAAAAGCCTGTATTAAAAGCTGCTTTGTGAATTGTATTATTGTATTAGTACAGTAGATTTGGTCAGAGTTACTGGATGCCCTAGAAGCATGCTCTGGGAAAAGAATGTGCCAGCTTGAGCATTTGCCATTGAGGATGTTGTGGAGGAAGGTTTCTTTCAATTGCTGAGTTTTTATTTAGTAAAGATGAGTGGATGGATCAACACTTAGGCAAATCAGACAGCAGACATTTGCAAATGGCTCCAAACCAGCAGGGGGTCCTGATGAGCTGCAGATACAGTGTGCATTTACTAAATGTATGTTCAACTTCTACACAATTATTATTTTATGACAGTAGAAGGGCAAATGCCATAATAATAATGTTCGGGGGCAGCCTAAAACTAAACTACAGTTATTGACTAAATGAAGTTTGCTCCTGTTTGATCTAACACTAAAACAGATATTGACTAAATTAATGGTCCTTTTACACTCTTAAACATGATGGCATCATGATTGGACAAGCAAAACTCTCTCAAATCTGCTAGTTCATTTGTTTTTGTAACAAAATATGCTTGAACTTCCTTAATATGTGGGTACTTACAGAAAGAAAAGAAAATTGCCTAAAAGTTGTTCAGTGAATTTATTGCTGATGAAGTTCCCTTTTTTGTCAACTTAAGAAAAACTATTTTCAAAAAGGATTTGATTTGACTTTTACACCTTTTTGACAGCTTTAAAAATTTTTTGATATAGGCTACTTTTGAAATACTTTAAAAAGAGTACCTATTATGGAAATTATACACTTTAAAAAGAATATACTTACATTTTAGGGCATTTAATTTTTAATTGGATGTTATTTGCATGTTTAGATTTATGTTAAATGCCATTAGCTGAACTTTAGTGTTTTTTAAAAACCACTTTAGTAGTAGTATGTTTGATATGTAATTTCATAAATATGGCCAAAGCATACTGCAAAATGTACTGTCATAAACTTAAATATTTAATAAAATATTAAAATATATTAACTTAAATGGAATATCACATTAAAAGTACTATAACTGTGCTTAAGTTTCTAGTCAACACATTAAAATAAAAATACTTTTGATAATAAACGATGATTAAAATGTACTGGATTGCAGGTATTGAAGTAGTTGAGAATATATAATAATATAATTTTGATATATATATACTATTTTTTTTTTTAGAGTATAATATATAGATTATATATATATATATATATATATTAGATTATAATTAATTCGCAAAGTATTTGACACACAACAGATGAGTACATTAGAGTGATCTTGGATGTGTCACTTCCAGTATAGCAGTGGTGTGAGCCACTGGTTATTTTTATGTAAAGGTGCCACGTTTTCGATCTTGCCAGTGCTTGAAAATACTTGACAAAAACACTAGCATTAGCTCTGTGGAAAGAGTGGCACTGGTTCCACTATGCATGTGACAACCCACATGCTGCTTTGTATTTGTTATAAAGTGTTTTGTAGGAAAGCACTTTCTTATTGCTTTCAACCCTGCTGCACTGTAACACACAGGTAACCAGTACCAAACAGCACCAATGCAAATAGAGGCGGTGAACCTCTGAGAGAGTTTGTCAACCACTTGGACTCAGACTGGATCCAGTATAAATTAGCGATGATAACAGTTCTCTAGCAGTTGCTGAAGTGCTAGTGGGGGTGACAAACAGCTCTGGCTGGAGGCCCAATCGCCTCATGTAAGGATACACCATCTGGATTGACCTCCTTCCACCTGGAATTATCGATCTGGTTTTTAGTATCACCCTCGGGTCACCATGACAGGTATGCAGCTGCCTGAGGCGATGTGATGTGTGTGTGTGTGTGTGTGTGTGTGTCGCTTTTGAAATCAGTCAGTGTGAAGGAATGGCTGTCCAGGCATGACCCTTGTGAGTTGAAGGGCTTGGATGAAGCTCGTAAGAGGCATTGAGTGATACAACCTATATCTGCTTCAAACTAGCTATCTTAGCAAAACTGGCATGTCTTTTAGCATCAGACTGTTTTTTTCGATGGTTGTTGTGAAAAACGACAAGTCCAGAAATCGTTCTAGGCACCTGGGGTTGAATTATTTTTCGTTTCTCACTGCTTCTTACACTTTCTTTTGTCTAGCTCATTCTTTGTCCCATGCATGATACATGTCTTCTCTTCAGTCTCACTTTAATTTTCTTCACCCTTCCCTTTTTACCCCTCTATTGTTACTCTCTACATTTTGAGCGTACGCTGATTGATGAATACCAAGGTTTCTGCCATTCAGACAACTTGCTAGATTGCAGCCAGTAAAGGCACAGCCTTGACCCTCCAGCCATTCCTTAAATCAGAGCCCAGCGTCTGATGCAAGTTCATAATGTTAGATCATCCTCTTCTGTAGGGACACATTGATTTACGGTCTGTGGCTGCACACTGACATTTTAGAGCCCATCACTATTTCTCTCTGTGACTCTCTCTTCTCCATTCTCCAGGAGACAGTCAAGTCAGAGATTTAAAAGGATGCAGTCAATTAAACATTCATTTGTTTATGTGCTGTTGTTTATAGGTCAATTAACAGACTTTCAGAGAATTTGAAGTGCGATTTCTGTGTGACTATTGGCACCAAATGGAATTGTGATGATAATGACTATTTCACACAAGTTTCAAAGGGCATATCTCAATATCCACATTTACAATCTCGGCCACTTAGGAGCATGAACGCTTGACAAATAGTAAGTGTGCAAGACTGACCCAGGTCTGAAAAATGCCAAAGCTCAGTGCCCATAAAATACTCTACATCCAAGGTATCTCTAATACTGTATCAGAGCAGCATTTGAGGCTTATCTTATCCAATCATTCATCATGTTCAGGAACTTAAATACAGGAAATATTTCATGAAAGTAGGCAAGTGGTCAAGTGGAAAGATTGCAAGTGTTGATATTAGGACAGGCCAAAAGTTTAGGCCACCTCTAAACCATTGTTTAAATAGTAAGTCACAGTTCTGGGGAAAGTTACTTTTAAAAAGTAATGCATTACAATATTGTGTTATTCTCTAAAAAGGTATCTAATTGTGTTACTTACTTAGTAACTTTTTATGGAATGCATTGCGTTACTTTTGCGTAACTTTTTCTCATCTGGGTTTGCTTGTTTGTTTTTAATATGGCACAGCCCAAACCATTCTGGATTTAATGAAAAATAGGATACAGGGGAAGAAAGTTCAACACTCTACAGCAAAAAAAAATTAAAGAGCATCCTGTGAGTGATTCAATTTTCCTCTGGATCACTACAGGGAGTGCTGGTACAGTTCATAATTACACTACCAACAACAACTAATAAGATTTTGCTAATTAATGAACTGTATTCACCCATCCATTCATTATCCAAACAGGCTTGTCCTATAGGGCTGCTGGGCGTAGGCAGGAAAACACCCTGGATGAATGGTAGCTGCATTCACACTTGGAATATTAATTTGACCTTGAACCCACAAGGGTCATGTGATCATTTACCATTGTAATGTGACTGTCATTGTGTCTCTTCAGCTGTCAACATCTAACCATTCCAAATCCACACTGGAAACTTGCATTCACTCAATCTGTCCACATTTTAGCTCTCTTTACAATCCCTGATCCAACATCTCCCCTCTCTCTCTGTTTTCTAATCTTACCCACAATGCTTTGCAAAACACTCTAGTCTCATTCTCACCTATTACTGACACTCTCGCTCCCGCTGCCTATCTTTACTCATCTCCTCTAAATACCTTTCTCACACCACTTTTCTTCTTCTTTTTTGCTTTTTGGTGTTCCCAGATTTATTTATTTTTTTCTCCTCAGCTGTAGAAGTGCTGTTTATCTGTTTTGACCTTAATTTCTCCAAGCTTTACTCTGTCAGGGCTAGGAATTTACATAGCACCCAAAACACCGGAGAAAGGTAGAGAGGGACTGAGACACATCATGTGTTCGGAGGGAGGGATGAGGTTGTGTCCCATCCCACTGTCATCGTACCCAAGTGGGATGAAATATAGCCATCTCGGTCTGAAGAGCAAAGTCAGTGCAGCGACGGCCTGCACAGGCATGATAAATCCCCATGACCGATTCCTGTGTTTACAGCAAGAAAATGCTGTTTGATCAGCAATGCGTGGTTTAGAAATATTGATGTCTCACAATTTAATGGAAACACAAACAGCTCATTCTTTGTTGTCCTTTTGTGGGATGTCCTCTCCAATGAGTTTATGGCTCTTTTCCAAAACCTAGTGAGCTGTCTGTTGTCTACATGGGCAGCTGGCTTATTGTAACCTCATAATTTGAAAATTGTGAGCACTCTACAGCATCTCCTTATGTCATACAAATGCTACTTCTACACAAAGAGCGTGGGAGGCTTGACTCCCATTTGATTTCAGTGGAGTTTGGCATTAGCATATTGCTAAGCTAATAGTGATGCTATAATAAGCACACTGGCACATTATCAAAAAGAGCAATGATAGATTTTAAGCAAAAGGATTAACTGTTGGCAGGACAAGACTATTTTTCATAAATGTCTGATTGAGACAAGTGGAGCACATTTTTATTGGGGCATATTTTTATGTTATAAGTGTGTACAGTTTATGAATTTTTATATTTTTGGCCAAATTAATGGTTTGATATTTATAAACTTTATAAACGTATTACCTATTATATTTTCATAAATAGTATTGTTAATAGTTTATTTATGATTAAAATGGCAGGTTTTACCAAAATGATTTTTTTCCATAAGACAAAAAAATAGCTTTTTCAGATTTGTTTTAAATATGTAAAGAAAAGGGCAAATAATATACATCTTTTAAAATATATCTGTGTGAATACTTTTTAATAAGTTTAGTTACTGATATTTACTAAATTGTTTTGTCTTTTTAAAATATTTATTATATTTATTTAATACACTCAAAGAAAAGTCTATAATATAGAGCCCAATGTACTGCATTAACATGAAGGAATTTTACAAATAATATCTTGGTTGAAAAGTCCTAGTACCTTTTCATTTTTATTTTTCCGTACGTTTTTTTTTTTTAATTGAGATTTTATTTTTTATTGAGATTTATTTTTTCTTACAGTGATATTGTCCAAAAGGTGTTTCAAAACTGGAGATGTATTTTCTTTCTTAAAGTACAGTGTGTGATGTTGACAAATGAATTTTTCAGCGAAAAATATATTTTCAATTTCAAAAAATATATTTCATTAAGCCACACTGTTTATACTTGAAAGATATTTTAGCCAGAAAAAAACATAAGTTTTTTGCCATATGGATGGAACAACCTTCACTTCAGTGGCGCACCAAATGCTTCCTGAGCAGCTCACTAGGTTTTAGAACCGAGCCTACAATTTTATTTGATACAGTATGAGAATTCATTTTATTTGCAGAATAACCGTGTATGCCTATTTGTGTGTGGTTTATGAGCAATCCATTTGAATGAATAAGAGCTGCTGGGTTTGTTTGGGTTGCGAGAACTCTAATTCACACTCACTCAGGTTCCTCTAGTTAAGGTAAAAAGCAGCTGCACAGTGAGCAGTTGACAGTTGTGTCATTTGACCATACAGCATGTCAGATTGTCCCCATACACACACACAAACATTAGCTGAGAGATTGTCACAGCTACGCTTCAATGATTAGCACTTTCTTTAAAGGGGTCATATGATGCTGCTAAAAAGAAAATTATTTTGTGTATTTGGTGTAATGAAAAGTGTTTATGCGTTTTAAGGTTCAAAAAACACATTATTTTCCAATACTGTACTTTATTGTTTCTCATCTATGCCCCGCCTTCTGAAACGTGTCGATGTTTACAAAGCTCATCGGTCTGAAAAGCGAGGTGTGCTCTGATTGGCCAGCTATCCAGCGCATTGTGATTGGCCGAATTCCTCAAGCGTGTGACGGAAATGTTACGCCCCTACCATGTTGTGATGCCTGCGGCAACCACATGTGATAACCCCGGGCTGGACTCCGCTTCGTCCACGGTGAAAGACGATCCGGCGATCGACAGCACGAAGTTGAAGTATTTTCTCAGCGACCAGCACAGATAGCTCTAGGCATGACGAAGCAGATATAGTCCTCTTTTGGAAGACCAAACAAAGTAGGTTCGCTTTCGCAACGAAGCACACAGCGCCTTCACGACATGGCGGCAGCGGCAACAACAATACTACAGCGAGAATAAAAGTTACGCCTTCTTTCTTTGCGTGAACATTTGGGCGGCATTATGCAAATCTTCCCAGATGTGACGTAGACATGTGGGGGCATGTTAGAATGAGCCGTTTTAGGTAGGTGTGGTTGACTCTTAAATTTTATAAAGAATATCTCTTTGGATGAGACTTTAGTCTTTGCAACTTTACAGATCTCTTTATGCACCAAGAGCTTGTAACACTCCAAAGAGAAAGGAAAAATTTAAATCGCATCATATGACCCCTTTAAATTACTGTCCTTCCCTATATGTAATGATGCTGGCAGAATGACCAGCTCTGCAGCTTGGCTGCTGCTGTTCATATTAATTGGAAAATGAGCAACGATGTGCAAGGCATTGTGAGTATTGACAGGGCCAGCTGCATTTGTTACAGTGAGAGGGAATCATGGGCTGTTAGGAGTGAAGAGTGTTGGTCACTCTGAAGTCTGTGGAGTGAAGAGATGGCTGGTGCCTTTTCGGACAGGAGGTAATCTGGCCCCCCTCCAGCTGGGGCACAGAGACCTTACATGGACTCCCACTCACTTTTCATACTTGTCAATACATTTTAATTGGATAAGGGGAGAATCCAAACACGGTCTGCCATGCCAAGCAGTACTGAAGTGCAATCCCAGTTCTTCAAAAGGGAAGTGGGTGGGTTTATAATTCATTTTGGTTTTCCTTTTTGCTTTTCATCAAAACTGGAGTGTTTGGTTGTAGTATAGATTACTCAGAATTAATTCATCATCAGTTTTTATGTTGAATTTTAGCTAATAATGCTGTACGTTTTATGCATATGTAACATCATGGAATCCATTTAATCTATTAAAGGTTCACTAGTGGCATTGATGAAGTATTTCACAATTTTTGATGATCATTGTCACTGCAGAATGATTGCTCCATTCTCTGTGACCCATGATGATTAATTACCGGTAGTTTGTGAAGCGAAAATGTTGGCATTTACCAAGATAAAGCAAGTAGTATTTAGCTGGTCATGTGATCTCAACATATCTGCCCCCATGAGGGCCTGCTCCATTTAAAATAAATCAGCTTTTATTAGGCCACTGAAATCACTGAAATGACTTTGAATGTACATGATTTTAAGCATACTGTCCAAACGTATTAATTTAGTTGAACCTAAAATGCTTTATTGATGGAAAAAAGTTAAATGAATTTTTTAACATACAGCACACAAACATACACACATTATATATGGTAACACTAGGGGTGTAACGATACATGTATTCGTACCAAACCGTCACAGTACAGACCATAGGTATGGACATCACGGTTCAGTGCATGAGGCCTTACAATGAATACAGGCAATTCACCGGCAAATCCAGAAGGGGACGCCCGCAGTAATGCAACGCTGTTTGATAACCGCCAGCAGAAGAATAGCAAATGGCATGAGTTGCGCAAACAAAGCCCACTAGACAGTGACCATGTGCTGATTCTGAATGCGTCTCTCACATAGATTGACAAAGGAGTATACTTTAAAGGCTTGTGCACTCAACTGTTCGAAATGGAGCTTTGTGCTCATGTATCCTACCTCTCTCATTCGGCACAAATCCAAATATTCCATAATATTTCCATATTTGCGATGTATCTGAATGCTATACTATTATTTATTATGTAAATGATAGGCTTTGTACTTCAGTCGCGTTCCAGAGGCGGTTATGCTGATGTTTGGTAGGGCTGTCACAATATTAGATTTTTCTAATAATTGTGGCCAAAAGAATTCATGATAACGATATATCGCAATATCTATAGAAAACTTGGAGAATCAGCCAAATTAATTTTTACTTTGTTTATTTAGTTTTTCTTTTTAACTAATGAACATAAGGATACTGATAAACAGGGCACATGCATTTTCACTTCTTCTTCTTTAGGTCACAGCTGACCTGAGACTCTGGCTTTCTCTATAATTAACAGAGGTGTTAATTATAGGACCTAAAAACTCAGCGCGTAATAACCTAGAGCACTGTCTAACACTTGATGGCTGCTCTGTCAATTCTTCGCCATCAATTAGGAACCTAGGTGTGCTATCTGATAGCAATCTTTCCTTTGAAAGCCACGTTTCTAGCATTTGTAAAACTGCATTTTTCCATCTCAAAAATATATCTAAATTACGACCTATGCTCTCAATGTCAAATGCAGAAATGTTAATTCATGACCTCAAGGTTAGATTATTACAATGCTTTATTGGGTGGTTGCTCTGAGCACTTAATAAACAAACTCCAGCCGGTCCAAAATGCAGCAGCTAGAGTTCTTACTAGAACCAGGAAGTATGACAATATTAGCCCGGTTCTGCCAACACTGCACTGGCTACCTATTAAACATCGTATAGATTTTAATATCTTGCTTATTACTTATAAAGCGCTGAATGGTGTAGCACCTCAGTATTTGATCTCTTATTACATTATAGTACTCCATGTCCACTGCGTTCTCAAAACTCTGGCAATTTGATAATACCTAGAATATCAAAATCAACTGCGGGTGGCAGATCCTTCTCCTGTTTAGTGACCAAACTCTGGAATAACCTACCTAACATTGTTCAGGAGACGGACACACTCTGTCAGTTTAAATCTAGATTAAAGACCATCTCTTTAACCTGGCTTACACAAAACACACTAACACATTTCTAATATTCAAATCATTTGTTTAAAGTTGAAGGATTTTAGTAAAATTGGAAAAACGGACACCGTGAAAACTTCCCATAACACCTGATGTACTTGTTACATTGTAAGAAGAATGGTATCTACGCTAATTAGTCTGTTTCTTTCTTATTCCGAGGTCACCTTAGCCACCAGATCCAGTCTGTATCCAGATCAGATGGTCACTGCAGTCACCCGGATCCAGTACATATCCAGCCCAGATGTTGAATCAGCACGTAGAGGACTTATACAGCCCTGAATGTCAGCGGAGATCAGGACAACTAGATGAGCCACAAAGACAGATCCCCAGTGTGGACCTTGTTTCCTAGACGGCCACCGGGACAAGACCACAGGAATCAGATGAGTCCTCTGCACAAAGTGACTTTGCTGCATCCTGGAATTGGACTGCTGGTTTCGTCCGTCCAGAGGAGAACTGGCCCCCCGACTGAACCTGGTTTCTCACAAGGTTTTTTCTCCATTCTGTCACAGATGGAGTTTTGGTTCCTTACCGCTGTCGCCACTGGCTTGCTTAGTTGGGAACACTTGATTTCCAACGATATCGTCGACTTGATTGCACAGATACCATTTAAACTGAACTGAGCTGGATGATGACATCACTGAATTCAATGATGAACTGCCTTTAACTGAAAATTGAGTGTTCACTATTGTCCTTTTGCATTATTGACACACTATTATCCTAATTAATGCTGTTCAGTTGCTTTGAAACAATCTGTATTGTTAAAAGCGCTATATAAATAACGGTGACTTGACTTGGCTATGTTCTTTGAAGCTCCCTATGAAATAACAAGATAGAAAATACTGTCAAGGTCAACAGTATGATGGATAAATATTAACATCAAAACAGATACTACAGATACTTTAACCTGTTAACTTGCGTACCCGTATTTTAATCTCTTTAACCTGTAGTTGTGCCGGCGCCAATGAAGTCATGCAGTTAACGCGCTTCTAATTCAGTTTTAATGTGCATCTAGAATGGCTGCAGATGAGGCATTTTAATGTAGCAATGTGGTCACTCAGTTTTCTAGATTTGTTTTAATTGTGTAATAGATTTGAACAAAGAAATCAAGTGCTACGCAGATGTATTGGCCATGACTTGATTGCAAATACAAATACAAAAATTAGACGAGTAAAGAAAACGCGGTACTTATTAAAAAATCACCCCTTTATTTAAATATATGAACACAGGAAACCGCTGTTAGCAGGTTAATGTATCGTTTCCCATTCTAGTAAAATAATGGCAACTTGCTGTTTGAACATGGTTCTTCTCGGAGTAGCCGGCTTCTTGATTGACAGGTGTTAAGTGTTAAGTGTGTTAAGGCAACCAGGGAGGTCAACCAGGTACTGGTGATGGAGTAGGCAATTTGCGTGTCATGTTATCATAAGTGTCCTGTTCATTTTAAACATTGTGGTTATCGCCAATACCGGTATATCGTTACACCCTAAATTAACACGATGTCGATATTTCATGATTTGAATATCACGGTTATCGTCAATACCAGTATATTGCGCCACCCCTAGTGTGTTGGCGCCGGGCGCGATCACTTCAACTGTTTCCTTAACACTCCGTCAATTTTCTTATTAATAATGCATCACTGTAAAAGGTCTACTTTTATGTGTACACTCACAATGAAAACAAAACATTGTGCTTTTGGAGAACAAAGAAAACAAATAGGATGTCGCTTTCTGCCATTTGAGTTTCCTTTCTGTGAACAAATTAAGCATCACAAAAATGAACTGAGCATAGGCTACCTTACATGTCGCACTGTTTTTTCCCCCCTTGTTTATCTGTTAACTAAATCAAATATATTTCAATAATTTATTCCTTGTGTGTAAACATGTACTGCAGATATAACATTATAATTTAATATAATATTTAGTATTTTCACATCTATGTGGAAAACATTTTAATTTGTACTACTCTGTTCAAAATAAATGAAAAGAAACCTAGCATAGTAGATTTTTTTTTTCCTGTTGTACCGAAATTGCATCTAACCGTGACCCCCGAACCGAGGTAACGTACCGAACCATGACCGAACCATCTGTGTAACGTTACACCCATAGGTAACACATTACATTAAACATTAGATTTTGAAGTAAAACAACTGAAACATATTTTTCTTGTCAACATACTCCAATACACATTGTTTTATTTACAGCTTAGATAAATAATTGTTTTTGAAAGAAGTATCTTATGCTCACCACGGGATGCATTTATTTGAATAAAAATACTGTATATGGCAATATTGTTAAATATTATTACTATTTAAAATAACAGTTTCTATTTTTTAATGTTTTAAAATGTAATTTATTCTGTGATGACAAAGCTGAATTTTCAGAAGCTCCCAGTTTTAGTGTCACTAAAGTGGCACTGTTAAGCGTATTTAATGTATATAAGAGTTTTCATTCAGGTTTATGGTGCAAGAACTGATTTGGTCAGAAAACGACACTTACTATATTTACTTAATATAGTTCCAGCAACCATCTCATAAAAAACATTAATTACGAATAGAGCCTCCATCGGTAAATCTGACAGTGATGAAAGAAAATCAATTAAGAGCTCTATGAGGGCTATTATGACATTTATTAGCTATTTTATTTAACATCCTCTATTTTGCACTCTTAAAAAAAATCACATCTCTCTAGAAACCTGGCAAGCGCAAATGTATTCACTCTTGCACAGTCTGTGATCCTTTCTGGGTGGCACGCATTCTCTATTCCACATCTCCAGTGGAGGAGACAGGGGTGAGCAAGGGATCTGGGCTGGGATCCAGGCCTCTCGACCAGGATTCTGAAACACACTCTCAGCCCCAGAACCCGTGGAGCTCCAGCCTTCTGCTGTTTATGCAAGAGCTTCTACTGGCTCCAACAGGGGCCTACTCCTTCCATCTGGCCAGGAATCAGAGACCTGACCCACTGCTAAGACTCCCCGTGGCACCAGAGAGACAGGATGATGCAGAGAGGAAATCAGGAGAGAAGGTGTGAGAAATGACAGAGCAATCATATCATGAGATGTAAGGAGTGAATGGCTCATTAATTCAAGCCAACCTCCACAATTACAAGCACAGATATAGTGATCAGGTACATGAGAAATTCTTCCACAGTTTTATTAGGTGATTAATTAAACATTTCTGCACATAGTGAGATTCCCTTTACATCTGCATGAGCTTGTGTTTTATTTGACTTGATATATTACTAGGACAGTTGCATGTGGATAATGAAAATGAATGCTCATTCACATTTACAGTTTCTGCCCTTGACCACCTCTGAATGTGGTTTCAATGATTCAGTCACAATACTGTATATCTTGGGTGTATTTACACCTGGATTATAATGTGGTCAAGTGCAACCATGACCGATCACCAAAAGTTCAATGTTTCCTTATTCAAGATTAAAGATTAAAGGAAGAACAAAAAAGATCTGAACAAATTCTGGTTCAGGTTCTTAATGATTCCAGTTCCTTAACAATTCCATAAATGGTTGAATTAATTAATTATTTATACTTTTGAAAAATTATTATTTGGAGGAGAAATCACATTTTTAAATGATGAGATCATTTTGACAATAAATACATTTCAAACAATTATTGGAAAAGGTGTATTTAAACACACATTTGTAAAAAGTGTAATTAATAATTTTGCTTAACACTATACAAACACAAATGTAGAGTTTATCATTTTGATTTACTAAAAAGAACCAACTCATTAGAGTAATTCCTTCGGGAATCAGTTTAATATGGTTTGTGCTGTATGGTTTTTATTCACTAAAAAAAGAGTTATTTGTTTGGGGATACAATTATATTATTCCCATTATACAGTTTACAATGCATGCCTCTGATTCACTAAAAATAAAGAATCATTCGTTCAGAATTCCCGGCCTACTGTTTGTGTTTTTGATTTAAAAGATCCAACTTATAAGAGTAATTGGTTCTGCAATCGGTCTATATGGTGTACATTGTATGAATTTGTTTCAATAAAAATAACAAACTCCTAAGTCATTCCTTTAGGAATCAGGTTTGCGCTGTGTGATTTTAATTCACTAAAAAAGAAGAATTGGTAACGCTTTAGATTACAACTCGCAAAGAACTATGTAAGTATACTGAATTTACGGTGTACGTTTCTGTAATTATAGTGTACCTATAAAGAACGTGTAGGTATAAGGGAACAATGTGTTACGTTTGGGTAATAAGGGGGTAACAACCAGATATGCAACGTGCAAAGAACTGCGTAAGTAAACTGAAGTTACAGTGTAACTTTTTGTAATTATAGTGTACCTATTCAGAACCTCCGTGTAGGTATAAGGGAATAATATGCAAAGTTTGGGGAATAAAGGGGTAACAACCTGTAAAATTACAAATCATTTATACTGTAAGTATTTTGAAACTAAGAGGTACTTATTCTAATATTACGTGGTATGCATGGCCTAAACAACAATCTTATGTTTGATTTTTTGATTTAGCAAAGACGATATATACTTTTTATAATTTTATATTGGTATTTTATTATAGGCGTATTTTCTCTGTAATTACTGTGCAAATATATACTTGTTCTGTGTTTAAGTCCAACTTGTTCCTCCCTTGTTCCATGTGGTTACAGGGTAAATACAACATTTGCGGGCTTAAATTAAAGTGGTGCTTTGTTTCCCCATTGTTCCATTTAGTTACAGGGTAAATACAAACCTTTGCGGGCTGTAAATTAAAGTGGTACTTTGTTCCCCACTTGTTCCATGTAGTTACAGGGTAAATACAACATTTGCGGGCTGTAAATTAAAGTGGTGCTTTGTTCCCCCCTTGTTCCACGTAGTTACAGGGTAAATACAACACTTGCGGGCTGTAAATAAAGTGGTGCTTTTTCCACCCATGTTCCACGGTAGTTACAGGGTAATACAACATTTGCGGGAGGTCAATTAAAGTGGTGCTTGTTCCCCCCTAGTTCCACGTAGTTACAGGGTAAACACAACATTTGCGGGCTGTAAATTAAAGTGGTGCTTTGTTCCCCCCTTGTTCCACGTAGTTACAGGGTAAATACAACATTTGCGGGCTGTAAATTAAAGTGGTGCTTTGTTACCCCCTTGTTCCACGTAGTTACAGGGTAAATACAACATGTGCTGGCTGTAAATTAAAGTGGTGTTTGTTGCCCCCTTGTTCCATGTGTTACAGGGTAAATACAACCTGTGCGGGCTGTAAATTAAGTGGTGCTTTGTTCCCCCCTTGTTCCACGTAGTTACAGGGTAAATACAACATTTGCTGGCTGTAAATTAAAGTGGTGCTTTGTTACCCCATTGTTCAATGTAGTTAAAGGGTAAATACAAAATTTGCGGGCTGAAATTAAAAGTTTGGCTTTGTTCCCCCCTTGTTTCACGTAGTTACAGGGTAAATACAACATTTGCGGGCTGTAAATTAAAGTGGTGCTTTGTTCCCTCCTTGTTCCATGTAGTTACAGGGTAAATACAACATTTGCGGGCTGTAAATTAAAGTGGTGCTTTGTTCCCCCCTTGTTCCATGTAGCTACAGGGTAAAAATACAACATTTGCGGGCTGTAAATTAAAGCGGTGCTTGTACCCCCTTGTTCCACGTAGTCACAGGGTAAATACAACATTTGCGGGCAGTAAATTAAAGTGGTGCTTGTTCCCCCCTTGTTCCACGTAGTTACAGGCTAAATACAACATTTGCAGGCTGTAAATTAAAATGGTGCTTTGTTCCCCCATTGTTCCACGTAGTTACAGGGTAAGTGGCTACAACAAATTGCTCTGAAACGATTGTTTATACATTAGGTCATACATACATACATACATACATTATCAGGTAATGTATCAGTAAACATGGTGGACTGTTTTATTTAATTTAAATATTGTTTGCAATTTACTATAGGCCTACTGCTGGGTTAAATTAACCCAAAATGGGTTTTAAAATTAAAATCACACACAAAATGACAACAGTAACAACACAGGCAACAAATAATAAAATATACAAATGTATTACACCAGTTCAGAAAAAAAAGCAAAGCAACTCCATACTTAAACAGATTATACAGTTAAACCAAATTCTCTTGAAAAGCTTGTTTAAGGATAGATTTTGTTCAATTTGTTCATGTTTTTCACCCACTGACTTAATGACTAATTGATTAACTAGTAATGACTATTTAAACTATTATGGCCAAACCATCACGCCAATAAACACAGTAATAAAAACTGAAAGTCAAGATTAAACTGTGTATTATAGCGAACTGACAGGATTTTACTGTCTTTGATTTACCGTTTTGATCCACGTCCTCAAGCACCATTTTGACTAACATATTTCAGTTCCCAGTTTTATCGCTCATCAGTCGCTGCTCAATGTTGTGTGAACATACTCGGACAAAACCCTCCAGTTTTAAAAGAACACATTCCAGTCAGTTTCAAAACTCTCTCTCCTCTTCGTGTCGATTAGTTTTCTTGTATTTTCTACACATATTCCTGTCATGAGCGCCGCAAACATGGATAGACTCGTCTCATGCGCCATTCCAGCTGTTTCCAGTTCGCGCTCACCACATTCACTACTGCAGTTTTAAAGGAACACACGCCAGACAGTTTCAAAGTTGTCCCTCGTCTGCGCTTCGATTAGTTTTCTCCTATTTTCCACACATGTTCCCGTCTTAAGCACCGCAGTCATGGATTTCGCCGCAAACAGAGCTGTTCACCTTTGAACTCACGTGACTTGCTGCATGCTCTCATTCACGTCCTCCACATTCATAACCCAGCAACATCAGTTTATTACTGATATCAACCCAAATTGGGTCAAATCAAGCCAGCTTCCTAAACCAACAGTCTCAACTGAGCGTTTGGATTGAAACAATTACCAAGGTGTTTTATATGTGTAGGCTATAAAAAAAAAGTACACAGTGTATGTTTTTTCTTAATCGCTTGCAAATATAAGAGGTCATACATACCATGTAATATTAGAATAGGTACCCCTTAGTTTCAAAATACTTACAGTAGAAATAATTTGTAATTTTACAGATTATTACTCCTTTATTCTCCAAACTTCGCATATTGTTACCTTATACCTACACGGAGGTACTGAATAGGTACACTGTAATTACAAAAACATTACGCTGTAAATTCTGTTTACTTACACAGTACATTGCAGGTTGTAATCT
>JADLZN010008403.1:0-99420 GCA_018155175.1 Sinocyclocheilus anophthalmus | reverse complement strand
ACAGGTTTGGAATGACATGATGTTGAGTAAATGATGACAGAATTTTCAGGTGAAAAAAAAAATTTCAGAATTTTTGACAGACATTTTTGGGTGAACTATCCCGTTAACTGTTAAGGTCGAGTTAACCAGTCCTGCTAGTCGCCTCGAGGTGGCGCTCATGCGCAGAGAGACAGATTGACACGTGCTGTTCGGTGTGTCTGTTTTCTTGATTTAAGTGCATACTTTTTAGTGTGTTTTGTGCATGTCGTTTTAATTAAAAGGCACATTTAGGAGAATGTGAATACTTGATGAACTGGTTTGTGCTGGTTGTATTTTAAAGTGCAGCACTTTACCATAAAAACAAGTTAAACGTTTGACATCGAGTTTGGTGTTTAAGACATGGTTCTCAGGTTAGTTAAGATAAAGCTTTAGTCTATATCTTAGTCTGTGTGATTCATTTTGTTTTCTTTTTTTTTCCAATGTGGCTTATTCTGTACAATTTCAATTTCATGAACTCGGTGAAATGCCATTCTAAAAACACACTTGAATACTAAATACATTTGGCATCACAGATTTTCTTAACTTGGGATTTCCTGTTTTCTAACTTGAGATACAAGAGTATTCTGTATTTTTGTTAGGATGAAATTAAGAATTAAAATTCTTGAAAATAATTCTTATTCATTACTTAGTTAGGGCAACCTCCAACTTATCCTATATTGTCTTTTTTTGTTTGTTTAATCATCATCACAGCATAACACTAGCTACAGGATAATCTAGCAAATAAAATCCTCAATGGGAGTTAACATACATCTCGTGCATTTTACATGTTTAATAAGTAAATCAGTTCATTAAACCATGCACTTTTGTTGTTGTTTGAACGTAAATGTGTTGGAAGTGTGTGTAAACATCCACCCTATAATGATAAAAATCAACCCAGTGTTTTTTTTTTAAACCCCCTTTCTCAAATCACGCTGTTCTGAGATTCCTGTCAGAATGAAGTAGTTCTGCACAGGCCCCTCCCACGATAGTTGATTGACAAGTCCGTCTTACCTTAGCTCCGCCCTCAGTGCGCTGTCATCAGTCCGCCGGTGTGTGTCGACTCCGGTGCAGGGGACGACAAAAATGCCTCCGATTACATTGCTGTGTCCCTGTTGTTAGATGTTATAAAGTTGACATAGCATCCTCATTTTATTCCCGACATGATGTGAGCCGCTGAAGACGCAGAGGATTAACGTTACTTTCGTTTTGAAGGGAATGCGCCGATCCCCGATCTACATAAATGCGTTTATGTTCGCGTGAATCATTCGTGATCCAGTTTCACCTACTGAAGAAGTGAGTATAAGGTTTTTTAAATTAATTTTTGCAAATCGCCTTTCCTAATATGTACTAGTTAGCAAGTTTCGCGACTAAAGTAAGCAAACAGTACTGCTCGTTGTCACTCAGAGAAGAGAGGGGCGGGGTCAGCAGAGCTCATTAACATTTAAAGGAAAATGCTACATAAACGGCTTGATCTGAAAAGAGCTTTTTTTGACAGGGTAAAAAAGGTGTTTTTTTTTACACTACCATTGAGAAATTTTAACCAAATTATGTTATAGACCCTAAAGAATCATATCAACTTGTTGAAAATGGGCATCTGATGACCCCTTTAAGCATTTCACATGAATTCAGCACTCGAGTCCTATGAACTCGAACCTATGGTGTTTTTCTGGTCACGGTCACAGGTTTGGTTGAAGTGTTTCTTATCTGGTGTCTAAATGATTGCGAGGTCATCAGGCAGCCACGGCATTTGGGAAAAAAGGAATCAAATCAATTTCAGTGAACTTATAAAGTTACTAAACAGCTGATGGGCTTCCAGCGTTCAGATTCAGATGTTAATAGACTGTGACTAATAGAGTAATACACACTAGAGTGTAAACAACAAGGACATTTGCGGTTTTAGCAGTCTTTATTCAAATACTTTCCACAATAATCAGTGTGTGAAATGGTAAATCCACCAACACTTGAGGGTTTAAATGACTAATGATGCATTGATCGTTGGTTCCAGTTCGCTGACCTTTTCAGAGGTTATAGGTGGGGTGTCAGATCCTGCCAGATGGAGGGTGTGATCGCCCTTCACTTCCTCTTCCTCTTCATACAGACGCTTATGGACTCCTATTCTTACAAGAGTCTTACTTCATATTCTATTGTGAAATCAATTTTTTCCATTGAGATTGGAACATTAATAGATTTTAAAGGAAGTTCACAGTGCAATAGATACAAAAATATAAATCCGAACGTACAGAAGAGAAAAAAAATAAACATATACATGTTTCTATATATAAACAAGACTGGCTCTACCCATCACTTCCTCATTAAACATTCATATCTACCACTCATGCATATTTCTGATATAAATAAATATGACTCGCATCATACAAACACAGTCAAGCCATTACAGTGTGAATTACTGTATAATGTTTGCGCTTTTGGAGCAGTCTATTCTAAACTCTAAAAGAATTCATTGATTATTTTGAAAAAACACTGAATAAATCACGAGTCAGTCAGCAGCCCACAACAAGACTCTTGACCCTCGTGTTGTTTCGGTCATTCTGACACAGAGAGGCTTTTCTTTTCCACAAAAATGCTGGTTAATGCTACTGTATTGAACTCAAACGTACTGACTTTAGGCCTCATCGATCTGTTTTGAGTCAATATTGCCAAAATTATCCACAGATATTTTTTAACACTCAAAAAACTGAAGTGCATAAGCTCAGATTAACGATTCATATGATCAAGCAGTTCAAAAAGGAAATACAAAACTTGTGCTAATTAAAAGAATACAAGTTGATAAGACTGAATCCAACATTTGATGATATTATAACATAATGAGAGATTTACAAGCGATTTTTAAAAGGCCGGTCATTTTTGACTAGAAACACCAAAGGATTTTCGTCACAGAACAAGGGTGAAAAATGGCTGAAAGTCATGAGATGTTGTGAAATATTACATGAAGTGTCATTCATTGTAAAGAAAGATGCCCTTTAGAGACACGCTTTACAATCAAAGCATCTCATATAGTGTTGAAACCACAGACTAAAAGTGTTGGGAAATATTAAGAGTAACGTGTCACAATCTTCAACACTCTTTCTTTTCAATAAATGACACTTTATTTGATATTTCATTGTCTAATGCAATGTAAACATGAAGAAATAAAAAAATCTTTTGAAACAATCCTGACTGATGCAATGAAATATTATTACCTATTTCTATCTATATTTCGAAATCCTAAATAATAAATTGTTAGTCTTAACCACTGATCTATAATAGAGAACTGGATTGCTCATGACATCGTAAAAGTGAAGCCGCCATATTGGTATTCCCTTACATTCTGTTGAATTAATAGCAAATCGTACAATTTGAATGAGAAAGCATCACCTCACGAGTCCGCGTTTCTATATCTGAAGTATCCCTGTACGTTCTTACAATGCAAAGTCCTAAGCATGTAAATGGTTATTTATTTAATGTCGGGAATTTCCCCTGCGTATTAAAAAGTTATGCATCATATTCATAACAGTAGCGAACATTGGAAGGACGAGATTCTCAATTAATCTTATGTAATTATGTTGTGTTATTGTTTTTTATTCGTACAGTTGGCTACCTGCAAATGTTTCGGCAATAATTTCATTGACAGCATGCATTTTGAAGCAGGTAAACGTTGCTTTAAATAATTAATTAAATAAACATACATAACTTAACATTTTTATCCTTGGAAACATGCGAGTACAAGCCCAACGATCGTGAAATAGATGTTGCTCATTCAGGACATTAAAAATATACACATCATAACTTTTTCAGAGAAATAACGCTGACTACATACGGTACGCACTTAAAGACATGACACTTTACTTCCAAGAAGATGCACGGTAAGCTTTGAATTTCAATACAATCGAGCTATAGTAACAGAGGCTTGTATTGCAATATTTATTGTATATTCAAATCAATTTCTGATACTAATACCATATGTACATAAAGAAATATATTTTTTGTGTTGGGTCAGTTACCTGTGTCGGCAAGGTGGGTATTCTGCCCGAAAAGACCATAAACATTGCAGATAACATCTTAAGTAACAATGAATTAAAAAAACGAATCCAGTGTGACGTCAAGGTTTTGGCTGTCAGTCAATGAAGAGCAATATAGCGGCTCAAACACTTCAGAATGGCAATGAGCAATCCAGTCATTCTAGAGATCAGTGGTCTTAACACTAGTTCTTTGGAAATTACAATCACACAAAGCTACACATGGAGTTATTCATTACATTCATTACATACACTAGTAGTCAAACGTTTAGACACATCGATTCATTCATTTCCTCATGTTAGGATAATAGTTAAAGTTATAAAATTACCCAAATATAAATCTGGGAACAGGGCTCGACAAGAAGGACTACAAAAGCCAGCGTGGATGATGACGGATTTGTCGCTGGCCCGATCTGATCACATCATAATGAAAGTTTAATATTTGCAAGTTTTTATGCCTTGCCTATTTAAACATTCAAGCGATTTTTTAAAGCATTTGAGCGCAAAAGAACTCAATTCAGTATTCGCGCGCTGTGTTCTGTGTGTACAGCGCGCACACAGAGACCGGCTTCCCGAGTGGAATTTCTCCTCTCTCAAGACTTATTGCACTTTAAACAGACTAATACACTGGCTCATTTTGCACCTTCAAGCGATTTTAAAGCATTCAAGCGTAGGGCTGCACGATTAATCGAAATTAAATCGCAAAGGCGATAAATCGCGATTAGGCAGTACTGCGATTGCTGCGTATCTGTCCAGTGAAGCACGGTTCTTGACATCAGTAATCTCTAGCCGAGGCCATATGGGTGCATATCGCCGAACTATTTTCTTTCGATTTCATAATCACGCTAGATCATAATCTACGGCTCTGTGTAGTAAATGCTGCTCCGTCTGAAAGCACGTGCTGGAGATTTACTACTAATCACAGAACCGGCTTTACTGACAAGCTGCACATGACAATCGCATTCGATTAATCGTGCAGCCCTATTCAAGCACAAGAAGATGCGAATAAAATCTTCATTCACTGTGTTTTGTGCACACATAGAGTCACATCTCGGGCAACGTGCGAGCCTCGTATTGCATTTCTTTCCTCTTCTTCTTGCGCTTGAACGGACAAATGCATACAAAAGTATGTCAATTACACGTCTTGGTGAGTATCCTCTCAAACAGTTGGTTACATCCTGAGTGAAATCGGATGTGTATGACTATATTGGATCCATGCATTGTGTTTAAACGCCTAATTTATCAGCTGCTGTCTTGTCTTTAATAATGTTTGAACTTTATATTTGTTAGGCTAGTGCTATGGTATCGAAATTGGAATTGTAAAATATAAGTTAACATTTTGGTGCCATATAAGCTTATTTATTACAATACAAGACAACACCGTTCAAAAACAACACTAGCAACTATTTTATTTTTTGTGTACCAAGCCAGTAGAAAAAATCCCTAGCGTTGAGCCCGGAGGAATGATGCAGTGCTCAAAACATGTTACACAAATTAAGACTCTTATATTCTAGCTTTTTTTTATTATTAATTAATTTTTTAGACTCCTTTAGATCAAAATGTTTTTTAGAACACAAGGAAATTGAGTCTGTGTCCAAATGCTTGACTGATCACATGACAGAAAAACACTGCTGATCATGAAAATAACAAAAACAACATCATATAATCTCTCCACATCCCGAAAATTATGAGGAATCATCAAATCCAAACTGATTCTCTCCCACATCAACCTTGTGTGTTTTCATACTCTTATGACTGATGACTAACTGGACGTTTATGAGAAGCTCAGTATTGCACATATACAGTAAACATCTACAGCATTTACCGTATTTACTCACAAAATTCATGTTCCAGTCGAATTATGAATTGATTTATCAGTGCAAGTTATTATAAAGAAAACGCTACCTCTGAAACCATCAGTAAACATCACCACTACTCGCTCACACCAATTTATCCCTTTAATTTATGTGTGACCCTGGAGCACAAAAGCAGTGTTAAGTCGCTGGGGGATATTTGTAGCAATAACCAACAATACATTGTATGGGTCAAAATTATAGATTTTTCTTTTATGCCAAAAATCATTAGGATATTAAGTAAAGTCATGTTCCATGACGATATTTTGTAAAATTCCCTACTTTATATAAATTAGAACTTAATGTTTGATTAGTAATGCATTGCTAAGAACTTTTATTTGGAGCTCATCTTTACCGGTTACTGAGGACCAGAGTGGGGGGCGCCATCTTTCTCCCATTCCCCCCAGAGTGAGGCCTCGTGGGCCTCGAGTCGCTCGAAAAAGCCCCTGGAGCTCATCTTTACCGGTTACTGAGAACCAGAGTGGGGGGCGCCATCACACTCCCATGCCCAGCCAGTGTGAGGCCTCGTGGGCCTCGAGTCGCCCGAAAAAGCCCCTGGAGGTCATCTTTCCCGGTTACTTAGAACCAGGGTGGGGGGCGCCATCACACTCCCATGCCCAGCCATAGTGAGGCCTCGTGGGCCTCGAGTCGCTCGAAAAAGCCCCTGGAGCTCATCTTTCCCGGTTACTGAGAACCAGAGTGGGGGGCGCCATCTTTCTCCCATGCCCACCAGAGTGAGGCCTCGTGGGCCTCGAGTCGCTCGAAAAAGCCCCCGGAGCTCATCTTTACCGGTTACTTAGAACCAGAGTAGGGGGCGCCATCACACTCCCTTGCCCAGCCAGAGTGAGGCCTCGTGGCCTCGAGTCGCTCGAAAAAGCCCCCCTGGAGCTCACTGTCACGGTCCACTGAGAACCATAGTGGGGGGCGCCATCTTTCTCCCATACCCACCAGAGTGAGGCCTCGTGGGCCACGAGTCGCTCGAAAAAGCCCCTGGAGATCATCTTTACCGGTCACTGAGAACCAAAGTGGGGGGGCGCCATCTTTCTCCCATGCCCACCAGAGTGAGGCCTCGTGGGCCTCGAGTCGCTCGAAAAAGCCCCTGGATCCAATCTTTAACCCGTTACTGTAGAACCAGAGTGGGGGGCGCCCTTTCTCCCAGCCCACCAATGTGAGGCCTCGTGGGCCTGAGTCGCTCGAAAAAAGCCTTATTTTTTTTTTGTATAATTAATTAATTTAAATTAATGTTTTTAATAGACACATTTATAACAGAACCTCAATTAAACTGCATGTTATTTTGTTTAGTCATATACAGGTGGGAGCTTTTTCAATTTATTACTCAGAACGACTTATTAGCCTACAACACCTTTAAAGACTTATTCAGGGAAGTACAGCAGGTTGCAGGAAATGGTTGAGTATTATTTTAGGTATAAAAATATCATTATTGTAATGCTTGTAATCTTCACACAGCAGCTTGGCTCCTTAAATGTATAAATACCTGCTAATTGCAAGACGCTGGCGTCACGTGGGTCACCCACAGTGTAAGACGCTCAAAGCTCAAGACGTTCGGTAGACGTTCGATCGGTCGGTTGGTCGTTCGAACGTTTGATTTTAGCATGGAATACGCTTCATATATTTCTCTGTTCACGCTCCACTTCATTTGCCAGTGAATTCAACGATATTATCAGATCTCCAGCCACCATGTTTCGAATTATCCAAACGTAACACGCTTCCGCCAATCCCTGCCTTGAAGCAATGATTGACGGATGGTGGGCGTGGTCAGCTCGGAATGCATTTTCAAATCGAATTTTGCTACAAATATCCCACGGCGTCATGATGAAAATGCAATCCTAAGTGTTCTAACTGTTAGTTTAAATGCGTTTAGGACAAATAGCATTTAAATGATAATTTTGCTACCATTTCTGCTTGGACATGTTACACATATCAAATCAATTTGTGTTATACATTTTCATTTTCATTTCGCAACTTATAAAGCGTTCAAATGTGCATGCAATTTACATATTAAGACTACTGTTGGAAATGGCAAATGTAAATTATTTAATTTTCATTTTACTTTTGCACCAAACTTTGCACGTATGGGTAATGGAAAATGTAAATTTAAATACAGAAATACAATGCCATTTTGAATATTGCATTGCCATTTTGCATATTGCATTTTAAATTGAATTTCGCTACCTATATGCTTCCATATTTGGATGCACATGAGGTTGTAATGTGGATATAAATTTTTATTTTTGGTGAAGCCCCTTTAAGACACTGGTACATATTGAACAACTGTTTTCTTGTCACTCACAGCCTCATTTGAGTCAAATTAAATATGTTGTCTATTCTGACTAAAGTCTGGTTTGTATTGTTTAATAAGCTAAATATTTGTGTTACATAACAATTCATTCTATGATACATGCACATGTAGGATTGGGTCGAGCTTCAGTGTCATAATCCAATTCCTGCCAGTGTAAGGAGAAATACATGCCCACACACTCATAACAGAGTTACACAGGAGCTTGACTGTCTTAATTCAATACACATTACATCGACCTGGGGACACCATGGAACCTGGAGCAATTACAGGATTGCTTGTGCAAAATCTAGTGGGTGAAATATAAACTTGGCTGTCATCAAAGTGGATTAGGAAGGATTATAGTCTGCACTGCAATAAAATAAGATGAACTACATCGCTCAAATTATGTTAAGAAAAAAGCCATGTGCTTGCAAAAAACACTACAGCTAAACATATGAAAAAAAGCTATTTTTCTTGCACACAGAACAACTTCATAACCAAATCTGAGTAACGCTTTAGATTGCAACCCGCAATGTATTGCATAAGTAAACAGAATTTACAGCGTAACTTTTTTGTAATTACAGTGTACCTATTCAGTACCTCCGTAGGTATAAGGTAACAATATGTGAAGTTTGAAGAATAAAGGAGTAATAATCTGTAAAATTACAAATTATTTCTACTGTAAGTATTTTGAAAGTAAGGGGTACCTATTCTAATATTACGTGGTATGTATGACCTCTTATATTTGCAAGCGATTAAGCAAAAACATACACTGTGTACTTTTTTATAGCCTACACATATAAAACACGCTGGTAATTGTTTCAATCAAAACGCTCAGTTGAGACTGTGGGTTAGGAAGCTGGCTTGATTTGACCCAATTTGGGTTGATATCAGTAAGTAACCCGACGTTGCTGGGTTATGAATGTGGAGGACGTGAAGGAGAGCATGCAGCAAGTCATGTGAGTTCAAACGTGAACGGTTCTGTGTGCGACGAAATCCGTGACTGCGGTGCTTAAGACGGGAACATGTGTGGAAAATAGGAGAAAACTAATCGAAGCGCAGACGAGGGACAACTTTGAAACTGTCTGGAGTGTGTTCCTTTAAAACTGCAGCAGTGAATGCGTGAGTGCGAATTGGAAACAGCTGGAATGGCGCATGAGACGAGTCTATCTGTGTTTGCGGCGCTCATGACAGGAATATGTGTAGAAAATACAAGAAAAACTAATCGAAACGAAGAGGAGAGAGATTTTTAAAACTGACTGGAATGTGTTCTTTTAAAACTGGAGGGTTATGTCCGAGTATGTTCTCATAACATTGAGCAGCGACTGATGAGCGGTAAAACCGGGAACTGAACTAAGTTAGTCAAAATGGTGCTTGAGGACGTGGATCAAAACGGTAAATCAAAGACGGTAAAATCCTGTCAGTTCGCTATAATACACAGTTTAATCTTGACTTTCAGTGTTTATTACTGTGTTTATTGGCGTGATGGTTTAGCCATAATAGTTTAACTAGTCATTACTAGTTAATCAACTAGTCATTAAAACAGTGGGTGAAAAACATGAACAAAGTTAACAAAATCTATCCTTAAACAGGCTTTTCAAAATAATTTGGTTTAACTGTATAATCTGTATAAGTATGGAGTTGCTCTGCTTTTTTTCTGAACTGGTGTAACGTAATACATTTTAATCTGTTGCCTGTGTTGTTACTGTTGTCGTATTGTGTGTGATTTTAATTTTAAAACCCATTTTGCGTTAATTTAACCCAGCAGTAGGCCTATAGTAAATTGCAAACAATATTTTAATTAAATAAAACAGTCCACCATGTTTATTGATACATTACCTGATATGTAATGTATGTATGTATGTATGACCTATTGTATAAACAATCGTTTCAGAGCAATTTTTTGTAGCCACTTACCCTGTAACTACATGGAACAGGGGGGGAACAAAGCACCACTTTAATTTACAGCCCGCAAATGTTGTATTTACCCTGTATCTACGTGGAACAAGGGGGGAACAAGCACCACTTTAATTTACAGCCCACTAATGTTGTATTTACCCTGTAACTACATGGAACAAGGGGGAACAAACACCACTTTAATTTACAGCCCGCAAATGTTGTATTTACCCTGTAACTACATGGAACAATGGGGGAACAAAGCACCACTTTAATTTACAGCCCGCAAATGTTGTATTTACCCTGTAACTACATGGAACAAGAGGGGAACAAATCACCACTTTAATTTACAGCCCGCAAATGTTGTATTTACCCTGTATCTATGTGGAACAATGGGGGAACAAAGCACCATTTTAATTTACAGCCTGCAAATGTTGTATTTACCCTGTAACTACATGGAACAAGGGGGGAACCAAAGCACCACTTTAATTTACAGCCCGCAAATGTTGTATTTACCCTGTAACTACATGGAACAAGGGGGGAACAAAGCACCACTTTAATTTACAGCCCGCAAATGTTGTATTTACCCTGTATCTATGTGGAACAATGGGGGAACAAAGCACCATTTTAATTTACAGCCTGCAAATGTTGTAATTACCCTGTAACTACATGGAACAAGGGTGGAACAAGTGGGACTTAAACACAGAACAAGCGTATATTTGCACAGTAATTACAGAGACAAATATTGCACTAGTTTTAATTTAATAGTTTCGTTGCCAATTACCCCTCTACATTGTTGTTGCTATAAAACACCACAGTATACATCCACTGAAATACAAATGTTGTATCATGTATTTTTTTCTGCAAGCAGCTGGAAAGAGGTAAGCTTGTTTTAAGCTGTATTGAACCTTGATGGTATATCATGCAAAGTTATTTGGTGATGGTGGTGTTGAGAAGTTGCTGGTGTGAAGTTGCTGAAATCGACGAATAAGCTTTCATAAGGTAAGTAGACTCGTAAATTATAAATCATAGCAGAAACTCATTAAATCATTTCACTAGATGTCCAGTTTTGTTTTTCAGTAATCTCCATCATGTTTTGTCCTTTTATAATAGAATGTGTACCCCATGGTTAAAAAATACCTATATGCCTATAATAAAATACCAATATAAAATTATAAAAAGTATCATCTTTCTAAATCATTCCAAAACATAAGATTGTTGTTTAGGCCATACATACCACGTAATATTAGAATAAGCACCTCTTAGTTTCAAAATACTTACAGTATAAATGATTTGAAATTTTACAGGTTGTTACCCTTTTATTCCCCAAACTTCGCATATTATTCACGGAGGTACTGAATAGGTACACTATAATTACAAAAAAGTTACACTGTAACTTCAGTTTACTTACGCAGTTCTTTGCAGGTTGCATATCTGGTTGTTACCCCCTTATTACCCAAATGTAACACATTGTTCCCTTATACCTACCTACACGTATGTTCTTTATAGGTACACTATAATTACAGAAACGTACACCGTAAATTCAGTATTCTTACATAGTTCTCTGCGGGTTGTAATCTAAAGCGTTACCCAAATCTGCTATTATAGACAAACTCATTATATGCCTTAATTGCAATGCTTTCATGGTCTTTGTTTTTGTTGTCAATTTAATATTAGCATCAAAAATTTGGACCACCTACTCATTTTATATATTACTACTTCCCACACTGAGAGCAATAATAAATGTCATGAAAAAATAAACTGTAAATAGTTGACTATGAAATAGTAAAACGAAGACATAATCAAAATTGATGTACTTATTTTAATGATTTATTGTATTTGTAAAACAGTACATTATATTATTTTTTATTTATTGATAGTTTGTCTGCAAAACTGTATTCCAGTTTTGAAGATCATTAAAACATTTTAAAAAACATATAATTCAAGTGTGTCCATGAGGTGGATCTTTTAGAACAAAACACAAGACAGCTTCACTGAAATAAGCATGAATAAACTATTTTGAAAGGTGCATTTATAAAAGGTGTAAGGTTATCATATCTCATAGGAATGCTACAATTTTAAGAGAAATCCAGGAATCTCTCTGCAGTTTCTTCAAGGTTGTTCTCAGAAAAAGCAACACCCTGCAGCCAAAATACAGATCAGTGTCCAAAAACACCCTCTCTCTCTCTGTCTATGAGGATAGATGCTGGTTGTCCTTTTGTTGTGCCTTTTCTATTAATTTCACTACAGGCCGTAGACCTCTTCATGGTTTTGCTGTAAATAGGTTAACAAGACTTTTGAGACATAATGTACACGACACACACCACACACACACACACACCCACTGTCAGTGCTGGTTGACAGTCTGTGTGTGTTAATGAGTGTGTAGGAGTGTGTGAGCCAGGGCCTGGTGACCTCAGCATGTCCAGCTGCTGTTGGGTGCTCTGATGGTGAGAGATAATCGCTGGAGGTCTCAGCTGGGCAGCGGGGGCATAGTGCGTAGAAGAAGAAAAAAAATCATGCTTTAGAAATAAATCCTGTTGGGGAAAAAAAAAAAAAAACCCCGCTTACATCAGTGAGACACCAGCTCCAGACTGTTTTTTGGGACTGGTCTAGTTGGTTTACTAGGAGATTGTACCTGGTTAAAATGGTTGAACTGAGCAGGGTATTGCCTTTTTAATCCGGTCAACTATTGTGTCTTGCTGGTTAACCGATGTGGTCCTGCTTGAGATGGTTGAGAAGGCAGTCGTCTTTTCCAAACAATTCTGGTTCTTGGATTTTACAAAAAAGATTTGGATAAAGCAGTAAAACCTTGAAGATTTTAACAGAGAATGATTTTAATGAAGAGTGACATTAAGCATTATTAAGATGATAAAAGTGACCAATGTTCAATAAACAGCTACATTTATTAAAATGAGTAATCAGAATTGATTCGCCAAGTAAATCTGCAACTTTTAACTGTAGGTTGTAAGCAATGCACCAACTTGGCTCATTTATACAGAATTTAAAATGGCTTCAAACTCCTTGCATAGCCATGGCTATGTTGAAAAATTTACTGTTAATTAAATGGAATGCTTCTGAAGATTTATTCTCTGACAAAACAGAACATTACTATGCGACAAAATAATCGAATATTCAGTTTTATTAAAAAAAAGGAGAAAAAAAACGTGGCAAACATAATGCAGGTTGTAATTCTAATTTTAAGTAGAAATAAACAATAAGAAATTCATATAACTATTAAATGTAGGTGCAGTTTTTAATAAGTAGTGTATTTCATTTTATTACCATCAATTATTAACATTGAATGATTTTTTTAATTTTTTTTATTTTAAATGAGTTTAAAATAAATGTATCTGTTTCATAGTTGTTTTGGAACAAGTTATTTATTTTGTTTTTGCAACCTGTCTGAAATCCTGAATGTTTTCCAACCCAATTTATACAGCACTTCACTACAGCGATTCACTATAGCACACTATACTAGATAGGGGTAATAAATTCTGCTCCTGGAGGGCCACTTTCCTCCAGAGTTTAGTTACAACACACCAGCCTGGAAGTCCTTGATTAGCTGGTTCAGGTGTGCTTAATAAGTGTTGGAGCTAAACTCTGCAGGACATTGGTCCTTTGTTAATATGAAGGATTTTTCTGTTATTTTTTACATGTATTTTGAATTAGCCATTGCATTGTTATGTGATTTAGGGTTGAGGAAACAGCCATAGACTTATCAGAAAAGGTACTGGTAATTTTATGCCAGCACAGCTTTATGATGGACATTTTTCTATTGTATGTTACTGAAATAAAAACTTTTGATCAGTCAACTCATTTCAATCTCCTGCCTTGTGAATTTGTGTCCAGTTGATCGGTTTCTAGAATAACTGGTTCTGCTATGAGGCACAGATGTGAGGTGCCCTAATTTGGCACCAGACCTGCTAACTAGCAGACTAAGCCAACCAGAAACCGTCATGAGCTGAGGTCTAATCCTTCATGACTGCTTTAGACCTGGGGAGATGGAATTGGCTGTCAGTCTGTGCTGTACTGTGTCCACAGATGGCGGTTCAAGGAAGAAAGAAAGAACGAGAGAGAGAGTAAAGTGTGTAAAAGAGAGCATGATAGACAGCCAGGGGTCAGTATATCAGCATGGTCGTTCTTTCTTTTCCTGTGGTGGTCAGATGTGGAGAGAGAAGCCCTTTTTGTCCCTCTCAATGGGGGATCCATTCTGCCTCTCATCCTGAGTGCACCTGCTCGGGCTGTCACAGCGGTTTGCTCACAGCTCACTCTAGCCTCATCCCTGGCTTTACTGCAATACTTTATAGGAAACAATAGCTTTGATTTTCTCAAGTCGCAAGACTTGATTTTACATCCTGTTCATACACTAGGAATTTAGTTGAGATATGTTGTAATCATAACAGAAAACTTTTTTTTTTTTCAGAGTGGCACTATCAAAACAGAAAACTACATTTTGAGAGTATTCTATCCAGCCAATCCTGTTAATAAATACCCTTCTGTGCTGATCTCAAATCTGCTTAAGTTTTACATACCCATTTTTAAGAAAACAGAAGAGGTCCCAAAAAACAGGTCACACTGAAGCGTTTTACTTCACAAACCACTGCTGTCAGTGGGGATTACACAGTCTGAAACAGCTTTACTTTAAAAGACACACAACACACACACAACAAACACACACACACATATCATATATATATATATATATATGTATATATAATATATATATACTATATATATATATATAACATTGTCTTGGTGGCATATCATAGATAGCAATTTTTACAGTTAACGACGCCTAAACATGCTACAGTAAAAACCTGTTAAGTGGTTAATGATAAGTTTGCTTATTATACAATGAAAAACTGTAAGAAATCTAATGCAACATTAAATGTACAGTTTTTGGAAGTGTAAAAGTGTGAGACTTCACATTTGGTTTCTTAGCTTCTTCTTAGCTTTTTTTATACACCTTACATACCTTAGGGTTTTATGTTACATAGTACATTGTTAATGTTTATTTAATTATTTTAGTGTTGTGTGTAACCTAGATGATGTTTTGTTTTTACGTGCACCTTCTAAATATTAGTATTAATTTCAGATTGGGGAACATAAACTTGTGATGAGCTTTGATCTACAGTACATGTTGCTTTTATTGATTTAGTTAGTTATTCATTCATTAATTCGTTCATTATGTAAATGTAAGTTCAGTATGCAAAAAGTTTGAAAAAATATTTTCTTTTAGCCCCATTTACAGTACACCTGACTACTTAACATGTATTTTCGATGATTGGATCACAATTGGATAGTTCTTGACCACAGTGTTAGGTGTAAAGGCACTCACGATACATTGTGATTTGATCACAAACTACATTTGGAAGTAGTCAGAAACCATACTATTATCAATAACAGATGTATCAATATATTATTAATAACATATTAATTCTAGTGTAAACCGCAAATTGTCTCAGCTGATCACATCACCCAAGAGAGATGTTAAATATGGCCTTTGATTTCAATCGCTTGTGTTGCTTATATCTGTCATACACATTATATGTGATTCCCATTTCAACATTCATTAAATATTACAAATCAAAAACGTCTGTCTGGAGTATTTTTGTCATTGACAAAATTTTTGACCCTGGTATTTTTCAGACTTAACATTTACTCTGAAAAGTAGATGTATTTCAAAATTCTGTGTGTTTTTAAGAAGTACAGCCCAAAACAGTCTTCAGTGTCCCCAAATTCTTGTGCCGGCTTGGCCACTGACTCTGTTTCCACAGGACAGGCATGGAATCAATACTTCTCACATTGTCATTTGTCACATATTTACAAGGCTGAGAAGCACTCCATTTTAAGACAGTGTAATCTATCAGTTTAGAGTCTCTTGTTTCTGTTCCTCCCTCCTTCTCTCTCTCTTTCCCTCTCTCATTTCTTCTCTCCTACATTGACTGTCCCATCTGACAGACAGGATATGAATGCTACTGGAAAAGGATGAAGCCCCAAAGTTTGAATGCCTTTTTACTCAGAACAGTTTCTCTATGCTGATCTGTTTTGGACTGCATTTAAAACAGCTATTAATCTCAGTTTGAACAAGATTAAAGTATAGTTATCACTTGACCTCAGGTATAGTGCATAGTTTTTCTAACCACTACTTGGATTTTTTTTTGGCCATATACAAACAAATTGTAACCATTGGAAAACCATATCCTAACCTTTCCACAGTCTGAGCTATGAAATAATCCAGCAACACAAATTGAAGGGGTTTTGAGGCACTTTAAAAGAATATAATCAATTTTCCCCATTTGCTGTGGAGCACTTTACGAAGGGCTTGATATCATTTCATTCAGTGTCTAGCCAGTATGTAACACATCTTAAAGGAGGAACATTCTGCTTTTATGAGATTTTCCATCACTTGAGATGATAAACTTGATCTCATATGTTCACCAATAAGACTAGTGAAGACTGAGTGTGGTTGCAACCATGTTTTTTATACATTTAATTCAGTATTTTATGTTGATGTTATTAAATGTATATATTTTTTTTGCATTATTCATCTCAAACATACCATGTCTTTTCTCAAATGTACTGTAATTTTATTTATTATTATTGACAATTTTATACCAACCGCCTCCCAACTCCACTCCATAAAAAAAATTCACAGTGTTGATGTTCTGACACTGTAGTATGTCCATTTGAATTATTATTATTTATTTATTCTTGCCTGTATTATGATAGGACAGTATATTGACAGGAAGTGAAGTGGTAGAGAGAGAGGGGGATGGGATCAGGAAAGGTCCTCGAGTCAGGATTCAAACACGGGACACCCAAAGCACAATGGCGCTGTATGTTGGCACACTGCCCACAAGGCTATCAGCGCTGACTGAAATTTTTATTAACTTGACTAAATTGCAACTGCATGATCTTAGCATGTACAAGCGAAATGTGGTTCCCATTTATAGTTCTAGTTTAGTTTCCATTTTGTTAATGAAAATATTTTTACACCTATCTGCATAAATGTTTGAGTTAACAATGGTAACCTTGCTCTAGATTGGCATAATTTTGTAGTTTCCATTAAGCACAAATTAGTTAGTGTGGTGTAAATGTATGCTCTCTGAATACAGGCCTCACAGGTCACACCAGAGATAGCAAATCAGGCAGTTCCAGTAAATATTTGTTCAGTAAATCACATGTGGGGGGAAGAGCAGAGATGCAACAATATCCATTAACACTACTGCAGGGGTCAAATACCCCACATACGGCATCCCAGCATTCAAATGAGGATGCACGCCTCTCCCCTTTCTCCCCTTACTGTCAACAGACTCATGGGCCTGTTTGGTGTGACCCTACACCCCTCCAGCCATTACAGCCTAATTGAAACACATCCACTGGGACGTAAACACACACACACAAACACAGACAGATTTACAGGAAACTTCACCACTTACCAAAACACAGGATTCCGCTACCAGAAACAGCCGTGAGTTCCAAGAAGAGGGGATCCATTAATAATGGATTAGTTTAAAATCACATCCGAAACGTATGGATTTTCTGTTCTGAGGTGAACGACAGGCCTTGAGTCAAAGATCTCTTGCTGGAGACCTGGCTGGGCTTGAGTGAGCTAGCATGGGGTGAGTGCTGAGTTTTGAACATCACTCATTGATTGGCAAAAGCCTCGCATAACCCTGTCATAACAACATGTTCGACAGGCTGGAGCACAAGGGCCAACTTCTTGTCACCAGTTTCTAAGCTCGGCTGGGCAGAGCTCTGTTAAATATAAAAGATTAACCACAAAGCATCTGGCTTCTAAATACAGAGCAAGAGGAGTCACACCTAAAACCTAAGGGAGTCCAACTGTTAGCTCCACACGGTTCGAGTTTAGCAGTGCAACAAATGTTTTCTCCATTTCTGTACATTGATTTTGTCTATGACTCGTGTGTTGCTGCTGTTGTGATAAAAGGTTGCCATTTCATAGATGACATCCTCTTCATTTTAAATACTGAAATGTCCTATACCATCTGTTTGACCTTAAAGGCGACATGTCATTTCTGCACCACTACTGGCACTAAACAGAACTGCAAAAATAGGTTTTTAAAAAGTGTGAACCTGCACATAGCCAATTTTATTGGTCAACTCAATGACACAGTCGCCTGTTCAGAAAATCATGAATTAATCCAATCTCAAACAATAACTCACTCTAGGATACAGACATATGATTAGAGGTTATTATTTGTTACAAACTTACACTGTTGATACCCCTTTTCCACCAAAATGTTATTTTGAGATACTGTGTTACTAATATGGTGCTTTTCCACTGCATGGTACGGCACTGTATGGCTCGGTACGGTTCACTTTTTGGGGGTTTCCACTGGGTACAGTACCTGGTACCTGGTAATTTTTTTAGTACCACCTCGGTTGGGTTCCAAGTGAACCCTACCGTTACCAAAACGTGACGTGTACACTCTGCTGATCACGGATTGGCCGGAAAGAATCGTCACTACCTGCATCACAGAACTTGCGACACAAACACAAAAGAAACACTAGATTTAAATCAGCACAGCCAGAGAAGGATCGAACGCAACTGTTTTGAACGAGCGCACCTTTTTTTAACAACCCAAAAATGTTGTTTCGTTGTCTGTTGAGGAAGTACAAACGTTCCTCTCGTTGATAGCTGATGAGCGGATCCAGCGAGAGCTTGATGGTGCGATGCGGAATGAAAAAGTTATTTTTAGAAGTCATGATAGTAGAGGCGGCGCAACTATAACGACATGTGAATATTCCCGCCCACTCTAAAGCGGTACTGAAGTGCAGTGGAAACGCAAACCGAGCCGAACCGAATCGTGCAGTGCCGTACTGAGCCGTGCCGAGTTGAGTCGTACCACGCAGTGGAAAAGCTCCATAAACTTGGTGCTGACATTACCCCACCACTTTGATGTTAATGGTTCTGTTAACTGATCACAGCCTAGAACCACCTTTCTCTGTTGTGAAATACATGGAATGAGTCAAAATTTGGCTCCAGCACCCTGTTGTTGAAAAAGGGGACCCAGTTGAGCCATTGTTGTCCTATCAGAACTTTTTGAGCTGCTCAAACAAACTAAAAAAAGATTGCAGTTCCATTTGGTGCTGCTAGTAGCTTAAATGCTCAAACTTTAATAGAACCAGAAAAAACCCAGATATCTATAGGTCAAACCAGCAAGACCAGATTTGGAATGGACCCTCCTCAATACCTCGCAGTACAACTTTATTAGATAAGTCTCAGTGCTCTGAGTGCTGTGTATTTATAAGATGTATTACTGTCGACTTGGGTCTTTGTTCTGTTTATTACAATTAATCAAGACCTTATGATTCAGTTGAACTTTGGGAAACCGACATCTACAGACATCAAATAATATCATCTCTCTTTACCTACAGGTTTAAGTTATGGCAATTAACCTTATAGAGCTATATTGAGGAAAGCCGTTGCGCTCAACCCAAAGTGCAGTATTGAAATGTCATAGTTTAGAAAATGTCAGCCCCTGCAGTTATAACTCTGTCCACATCTATCCTCTCAGAAAACTAGACCCTTAAAATGAGTTCCTGTCAGTTGAGCCATATGAAGACTCTCTCCACGCTTGAGTTGGAAAAAGTCTCTTTGGGCTGGTTTAGGCCTTTACTGCTCACCAATTTACATTCACTGGAGAAATCTTGGAGCTACTTTGGAGGTGAACATTCACAATCAAGAGCCCGAGACGCTCATTGCCATGAGTGGAATAATAGCCGAAAGTTATCCAGAGCTAACAAGTCCAATAAAACCCAATTACCCACAATCACCCTGGAAAATACTCAACAGGCAATTTATGCAAGTCTTTCTTTTCCTCTTTCTTTCACTTCATCGTCTGTCTCTTCAACTGCAAAGTCTTTTCAAGCTGTCATTTGTCATCATTAAACAACAATGCAGGCAGCTGTCTCAAAAGCCATTACTGAAATTGCTGGAGATGATTTCTAGTGTTCTCCTCATATGGCCGAAAAAATCATTTTCCCCAATGGAGGCCTTTACACCCTTCTCTATGGATTCTCAACAGCATCCTCCTTAAATTGAGGGAGTGGAGCACTGGGCTCTTTTGTCTGGCAGTTCGAACTAACACAAATGCTAAACGATCAAATCTTCCCACTTGACTGTCAGGAAGCTCCCACCTCTCAAAGAGTGAATGAATGGAAAGTCTTCTTAGCTGAAATCTCAGCAACTTCTCAATTACTCTTTTCATAAGGCATTATTTTAAGAGGACTAATTGATTAAAAGTCATATACAGAATCCTCCTTCCCATTTGAACAAACCTAAACTAAGTATTAAACTTGAGCGTCTAACTTATTCCATATTGCTTATTCCTTATTGCTAATATTTTCAATCTGACTGACGAAAAGCATGTGTGACATTGTTGGACCACAAATTAGCATACAAATCCCTTGGACTTTTATTGACAGAGGGACCTGGACCAAATCTCGGTAAGTGACAACTTATCAACTACCCAAAACACCCTAGCAATTGCATAGCAACATCTGGGCAACAACCCACACAATCACATTACCCTAAACATGTCTTGCGAGGCTGAAAATGGCACATTTTTACGTGAGAATAGCATGTGCCCAACCCCCTGTAAATCCCCGTTTTGTTTAATGACTTCCATACAGGAGCCCCTGGTCAATGATGTGATTACTCAATCCTAGTTGAATACAAGTAGTTTAGAAGTAGTCTAGGCTCAACAATATGAAGACACGGGGCCACATCTTCACATTGATTTCAGATCAGCTGCTGTAATGAGCTTTAATGTCACTCTGCCCCATGTTGAACATGATAAATGCTTCGGGATACACCCTCGTTTTTCCTTGCAGAAATCACATAATTTCACTCACAGATCCATAAAATCCACACCAACCCTGGCATGATCATTTTGATCCATTTTGAAGATGCATTATGACAGTTTTCGTAACATAAGCAAGATATAAAGATGTTGAATGGAATGTGATTGACTGTTTTTCTGTCCATGTACAGGTTATTAATTTTATGGTCACACTTTAGTTTTAAGGACCAATTATCTCTATTAAATAACTAAACTACAACTTTTGACTCTAAAAAAACCAAAACAAAACAAAAAACTTTTAATTTGAGGTTTGACGGTTAAGTTCTGTTTCTAGTTGTTAATTTTAGGTATGGTGTAGGATTAAGGGATCTAAAATATGGTCATGCAAAATAAGGCATTAACATGTGCTTTGTAAGTATTAATAAACAGCCAATATACTAGTAATAAGCATGCTAATAAGCAACTACAGCAAATAGTGAGAGTTGGTCCCTAAACTAAAGTGTTACCAATTTTACTGTACATTCATTTTTTTACACTGATACACTTTACGGCTCCTGTTTTTGTCATGTCACCCAGGAAACAGTCACAATTAATAAGCTTGTAAAAGTTATCAATAAATTACCATTTTTTCCTCTTTGTGTAGTGATATTATTTTAAGGTTTCTTTATTAAATTGAAGCATATAACAAAGAGAAAAGTTTAATGGTTTAAAATTGTGTTGAACCTTGAACTGACTGTATTTTCAAACTCTGTTCAGCTCAGATTCACATTTAATGGACCATTTTCACAAGACTATGATGACGCGTTTCAACAGTCATCAGCTTCGTAAATCCTCCAAAGTTTTTTTTTTTTATATATGTAAAAAAAAATTTAAATGTATGTACATTTATAACGCTATACTTTGTATTTTGAATCAAATTACAAAAAGCTAGTTAACACTAATGCAAGTGTGTTTCTTATACAGCATCTATGGGAGTGACGGTTAATCTGACATTGTTATCTCTTTTGACTGCCGTTATCAGTCTCTCTCAATTTATTTTTTTTAACTTTTTTTGAAAGTCATCACACACTATAGTGGAGTTTTTCGTTTGCTATTTGAGCAAATGAGAATGCAAAAAAAATATATTTGTGGTAGTCTCCCATTCACTGCTATAGAAGTTTACCCAAGTATGGCAACTTCCGCTGCTGACAAACCCGTAAATGTGAAAAAAGGTCCATTTGGTTCTTTGATTACTGCCATGTATAGTAGCTCCAATTTTCACTCAATTGCTATTGTTTTACATTTGAATTTTTCTCATCTTGGACAATGACTCCCAAGTAATTTTGAAACTTGCTGACCATGGCCACATTTGTGTCAGTGTTTAAAAATCCTGCACTGGCCAGTTTGCTGACAGATGAGTCTGAATGAGTCTATCCATGGTGTGAGCTCTTCGACCATTGGCTGAATCCTCCATGGTCATCCTACCTGCCTGACACGTGGGAATCATGATGAATCGGCCCCAACTGCAGCCCCAGATTGTTTTTTAACATTTAATTTAGTTTCTTCCTGTGCTTGGATGAACATGGGCCGTGTTATGGATTTCTGGTGTAATGTACTCCAGCAGTTTGGGAGAAGGGCCTCAGTAAGCCATGGAAATTATGGAGGCTTGGATCAATACTCAAGGTCATCACCTCCACACAACCCCCACACCCCCGCCATCCTATCTGTGGTCCAGCCTTTGATTCAGTTCTTGCTTTGGTCACTACAGTCGCCAGTACCAAAGAGCAAATACCTTCTCTATTCAGGAGACAGAGAGGGGGGGTGATAAAAGAGAGATCTGAATGGATTTTATCCACACTATTATTTAATGCAATCACTGTTAAAAACAAACAAATAAATGAATGGATAAACAGAAAACGAGCAACCCCCATTATTGCAAAACAAACAAACAAAATTATAAGCAAATATCTTAATTAAATAATTATTAAACAAACCAAATCATTTCATACAGTCATTATTAAAAACAAATACAATGAAATTTGGAATCATTTGGTTCATTCCAGGGAGGAAGGAATGAACAAACAAGCTGAAAGAAAACAAAACAAAAAGAAAGGCAAACTCCATTCCATGCAGCCATTATACAAGCAAACAAACAACTGAATGAAACTAACAAACACAACAAACTAACAATAACATTACATACTTTCATTCAATCAAGCCTTTTCAACAGTTTCATGTTGTCGTTGTTAATAAAAAACGAACAAATAAATGAATGGCCAAACAATGAAACAAACAAACAAATTTCATGTAATCACAGAAGAAAGAAAGAAAGAAAGAAAGAAAGAAAGAAAAAAAATTATGGACAGAAGGAACTGAAACAAACAAAAAACAAGTGAACAAACAAATTAACATACAAAAAAAATACTAGTGAACTTAAATTGAATTTTCAGAAAATGCAGGAATGATCAATAATTCCTCCACTTATTCAAACAGTCAGAAATCATGGATCAGAAATATGATTTAAAAAAAAAAAAAAAGAATGAGAAAACATCATCTCAACTATAACCACAACAGCAATTATTTGTCTTGTTGAACACTATAGACTAACATACTCTAGTTTCTCTACTGATATTTGAGGTCGCTGCATTTGAGCGACGTTGAACCCTTTAAAACCTTTAGCGAGAGCTGTTGTGTTTTGTACTGTGCTCAGTAAACTGTCTGAATTACAGTGTGTTCTGACACCCCATAGCAGTGGCTCTCTGGCCTGTCTGCGGGACTTTACAAAGGTCCGTCTGTCTGACTTTCTGACTGTCTGTCTGTCTGTCTGTCACAGTGTCACCTCAAAACCCTCATCATCATCACTGTCCTTCCACAAACTCTCCCTTTATTTAGCTCCTTTTTTCTTGGCCCGTTTATTTCAGAGTGCTGTTCTCCTCCTGTCTCCTGGGGCAAGATTACCCTTTTATTTTGTTGTGGTGGTAAAATTACTGGCTTTGGAAGATTGGACCATGTTTGCTGTTGAGGAAATCAATTTTCTTTCTCCCGTATATGATCAACATGTCAGAGCCATCAGCTGGATAATAGCAGTGTGGAGCTCAAAATGGCTGCTAATACAGGACTACAAGGAGGATGGGGGTGAGCAAAAAAAAATAACACATAAGCCTGGCTGGACACGACACTGTGGTTACGGGGAGGCAATAGCAGGTTGGTGTCACAGGGCAATCTGCCCCCCGGCCTTATCCAGCCCCCATGATGTCAGGAAATGGCTCCCTGAAAGATATTTCGGGACGAGCGGGATGGTGGCCACGGTGAGAGTCTTTTATTTGGGTCATTTGGATAGCTTTCAATCAACCTGTTAATGGGCAAAGGAGGAGTCCAGGGGGAGTGTTCCAGAGGCATGATGGGAGTGCTGGCGTGTGTGTGAGTGAGTCTTAATTTGTCCATCACAAACAGAAGGAAACATCCCAGCGTGACCTTGGCGCCTGGTGTTAATGGTTTCTCTGTCCATCAGTAGAGCCTGTTTAGTGGTCTGTCCACATCCTGCGCTGAGAGTTTACTGACAGCAGACAAAAGTACTCATTTTGAAGCCACCAGCACACTTAAAGGAATAGTTCACCTAAAAAGGAATTATTTTCTCATGGAGTATTGTTTTCCATTTCTGTTTTTTTTATCTTCACACTATTCTTTTCTATACAACTAAATTCATAGAAACCATGACTGTCAATCTCCAAAAAGCAATACAAGTTAATAAAAGTAGTCTGCATAAGGGACTACTATGGAATTCATTACATTTATTTATTTATTTTACAGTCTGGACGAGTTGATGCTAGTTGCCGAACAAAGCCAGTCAGCAGATTATAGATTTCACAGAAAATAATGTGTGATGGACACAGACTGATTTTTTAGCTTCAGACTATGATTCAATCCAGTCTGAGGATATTAAACATTTTGATATGTTGTGCCTTAACTGTGCACTACATTCTAAGTGTTCTTTGTTATGATAGTTTTGTGTGAGTAACAGACATGACTTATAATGTGGCCACATGTGACAAAATTTTTTATACTGGCCCACATATATTATGTATATCTTATAAGATTATATCTATATATATATATATATATATTTATATATAGGGTATATAATACACAGACATCCACAAATGTGGGAAAATGTTGTGGATGTAAATTTGTGGATGTCGCATGTCAATTAAAGGGAATTCAGTACTAAACTAGCGATAGTAAAATCGTTGAGAATAAGATATGTTTTTTCTCAGGTGCCTTGCAGATATATATAGAAATAGATTTTTGTACCTTCCTTTATTTTAATGATTCCACCAGGGTAATATAATAAATAAAACATGAATTCCAAATCTGATCTTTCACAGTCATACTCATATACTCTACGGGGTGTGAAAAGGTTTTTGCCCTTCTGTTTTTTATTTTGTGATATTGTCACCACTAAAGATCGACATTCAACATCATGTGATATTACACAAAGATAAAGGCACGTAATATTCAAAAGGCAGTTTTGTAAATGTGATTCTTTTCTTAGAGGGAAAAAAGCTGTCCAAACCTGCCGGGCCCTACGTGAAAAAGTAATTGCCCCCTAAATCTAATAACTGATTGTGCCCCGCTTTGCGGCAACAACTGCAATCAAGCATTTGCGAAAAATGGCAATGAGTCTTTCACATCGCTGTGGAATTTTGGCCCACTCTTCTTTGCAGAATTGTTTTAATTCAGCCACATTGAAGCCTTTTCAAGCATGAATGGACTGTTTAAACATCTCAATCAGATTTAAGTCCAGACTTTGATTTGGCCACTCCAAAACCTTAATTTAGTTTTTCTTGAGCCATTCAGAGGTGGACTTGCTGGTGTGTTTGGGATCATTGTCCTGCTACATAAACCCAGTGCGCTTGAGCTTGAGGCCACAAACTGACAGCTGGACATTCTCCTTCAGGATTTTCTTATAGAGTGCAGAATTCATGGTTCCATCAAATTATGGCAAGTCGTCCAGGTCCTGAACCTGCAAAGCAGCCCCAGACCATCACACTACCACCACCATGTTTGACTGTTGGTATGATGTTCTTTTTAATGAAATGCTGTGTTGGTTTTACACCAGATGTAACGGGACACACACCTTCCAAAAAGTTCAACTTTGTCTCATCAGTCCACAGAATATTAGCCCAAAAGTCTTGGGGATAATCAAGAAATTTTTTGTCAAATGTGATACGAGCCTTTGTGTTCTTTTTGGTCAACAACGGCTTTTGCCTTGGAACTCCCCCATGGATGCCGTTTTTGCCCAGTCTCTTTCTTATTGTTGAATCATGAACCCTGACCTTAATTGAGGCAAGTGAGGCAAGTGAGGCCTGCAGTTCTTAAGATGTTGTTCTGAGTTTTTTTATGACCTCTTGGATGAGTCATCATTGTGCTCTTGGAGTAATTTTGGTAGACCGGCAACTCCTGGGAAGGTTCACCATTGTTCCAAGTTTTCTCCATTTGTGGATAATGGCTCTGACCATGGTTCGCTGGAGTCCCAAAGCCTTAGAAATGGCTTTATAACCCTTTCCAGACTGATACATGTCAACTATTTTGTTTCACATCTGTTCTTGAATTTCTTTAGATCACAGCATGTGTTGCTCTTTAAGCATGCTTCACTTTCAGACAGGTTCTATTTAAGTGATTTCTTGATTCAACAGGTCTGGCAGTAAACAGGCCTGAGTGTGGCTAGTGAAATTTAACTCATCTTTCTAAAATAACGTGGTTAATTGCAGTTATTTCATGATTTAACAAGAGGGGGCAATTCATTTTTCACGTAGGGCCACGTAGGTTTGGACAGATTTTTTCCCTTAATAAATGAAATCATAAATTTCAAAACTGCAGTTTGTATTTACTACGGTTATCTTTGTGTAATATTAAAATTTGTTGGATGATCTGAATCTTTTAAGTGTGACAAAAATGCAAAAAAAAAAAGAAATCAGGAAGGGGGGCCAACACTTTTTCACACCACAGTATATATATATATATATACATACACACACATATATATATATATATATCTATATATATATACTGTATATATATAAATATATATATATATATATATTTGTGTGTGTGTGTATATATATATAATTTTTTTTTTTTTTTTTTTTTATGACATCTGGCCTAGATGAGAAATGAACGTGTCATATTCCATTGTGGTGTTTGCTGTCATGCTGTCAACTAAAACTACTAGTAATGGTAACACACAACCTAGACAAAACGGACGCATTGACACATTACCCCATAAGGACAAAAGAAACATAAAATCATTATATATATATTAAAATTTTTTTTTTTTATAACTTTTTTTTTTCTTTTTTGCTGTAACGTACTCTTGAGCCAAACTTACTGTAAATTACGGGTGATTTAAATGAGAAGGGGCTTCTACACACTACAGTTCAGTGCAAGAGTAATCGACTATGGCTTCCATGAAAGAGCGGGAGAGAGACGTGGACGTTCTTCTCTGTCCAATCTGCTGGTAATCAGCATTTTGGAACTATGTAAAAATTTTTGCAACTTATTCTATGTCGTGTTTAGACATGTTTCAGAGTGGAAACAAGGATATGAACAAAGAAGAAAAAAGAAAGAAAGAATTGGATTGATTTAGCCATAGGAATTAGTTGGGATCATGCAAAGTGGGTGCAACACAGAATGGAGGCAGTTTTTTTTTTTTTGAATACTGTGTTGTCCATTTAACTTTTTGGCAAAGTTCTGTCTATGAAATATTCAATAAAAACATAAAACATTATGCTAAAAAGTGTTTCAAAAAAAAAGTTACTAACATACATAAATCGACCAAATATATATATATATATAAAATATTTTTTTTTTTTTTTTTACGTACGGTGGACTCTGTATATTACTGTATGTAGGTAAATAGGTATATATATGGGAACCCATAACCCTACAGGAGAGAAGCAGTTTGGAGAATGCATGCGTGGATGGATGGATGCCAGTGTGGTTTAGCAAGACAGACAAGTGGTTTGAGCCAGACAGGTTCATGTTCAGAACAACATGAGGGTGATTCAATGATGAAAGAAGTTTCATTTCTTTGGGGTGAACTACCCTTTAAGTACACTTAAGTGGCATTTTATTTCATTAATATTATGTTATCTGCAAGTACAGGTTATTATTAATTGTCATTGTTGTTATTATTATTATTTTACTATACTTTTGAGATTTGATTTGAGATTTGAAGGGTAATCTCTTAAAATGATAAATGATAAAGCATAAAACAGTAAGATGTGAAGCAGTGGACTAATTCATCAGTCTAACAAATGTTTACATAGACCCGCAATTAAAAAAATACAGCAATGGAATATATGAACCCATTCTGTGTGAATGGACCACAGTCTACCAAACAGATCAACAATTTGCTGCTACATGGATTGCTGACTGTGGGCCAATAATAGGCGTATGTTGTGAGTGTGCTGCTTTTCTAAGCACATATTAATATGTCTATATGTAATTATGTGCTATTCATTTTTATCAATTTATCATCATATCGTGAATCATCAATTAAGGGATTTAATCCATTGACATCCCTATTAATGTTATTAATACAACTTTATATAAGGTGTTACTTGGTAGCTACAAGGTACTGAGTGTTTTAGTACAGTGGTCACTTTTTAGCAGGCATATTAAGTTGATAATGGAAACTAGAATCTAGCAATACTCCAATGCCAACAGAGGTCAGGAGGTTTAAAAAACAAAGTTGAGCGATACATCTAATACTGGAACACCCGGTCTCCCTACTCTCCCACCCTAAAGCCCTTCTGCTGGACTTCCCTTTGATAAAACACAAGTCAATGCCTGGCTGTGTGTCCAATGTCTCTGACTGTGCTGAATAAGACAGTTTAATTGTATTTGAAAACAGAATGCCGGATGGGTTCAATGTGAAGCTCATTGATCTGTTTACGCAGTGGCATGCCTGGAATATCGCATCCCGGCCATGAGATATTTAAAAACGCAGTTATTGATCAAAAATGGGAGCAAGCTCTGATCACATGACCTCTGAAACGATTGCATGAAACTCATTCTGTGTTGCCTTTTATCAGTGGATAGATATGGTTCTCTGGGCATCAAAGGATAGCATTCTTCTGGGAATGTTGTCAGGAAAGTGTCATATTACAGCGTGGTCTCCACATTTCCTGTGTTGTATGATATTACAATTATGAGAATCATTGCCAAGTAAACAATCAATGTCAAGTTCAAATGTCTCTAATGGTTTGTTGACCGAAATGTGTTATTTTTACACTTACAGATGTCAGGCTAAGAGAAGGTGTCAGTCATAAACCTATAGAGCTCTCTTTCTCTTTCTCTCTCGGGGTACAAGGACATGTCAGACGCTTGTGTTTATGTGAAAGGTTAGATGGTTTTTGCCTCACATCTCAAAACTGCGACAGCCTAGTGAAGAAAATAAAGACAGAAAGGTAGATTCTAAGAGGCACTAAAACAAAAGAACAAATCTTTTCATCTTTACTTTTAATGACCCACTAGATGTTGTGTGAATGTTCTAAACATTAACACTTTCATTTCTTGAGAACTTGTGTGCAATTCTTAACACGTTTCAATAACTTGAACATGATTATATAGTGTCTATATATATATATATATATATTATTATATATATATATATTATATATAGATTATATTATTATCTTTTTTTTTAAATACTTTTTTTTCCCGTTAACCTCAGAATAAAAAAATAAACAAAAATTGTAGCTTTGATAATTATTTGCTAAATCTTTGCTTTAAAGTTTTTGTGTCCCCACAGAAATAAATCTATCCCAGTAATTACTAATCCATTGTAAGGTTGATTCTTGAGTGGTCACTAGTACAAACTAGATTGTCCTGATTGGTTGCTAGTTGTTATAGGCAGTTTTAAGGTGTTCTGGCTGCTCGGGTGTTGCAAATGTGTTGCAAAAGGGTGTAGGCAGGTCCAAAGGTGGTCCAGGGTGCATTTCCCAAAAGCATTGTTAGCCAACTATGGTCACAAATTCTGTCATACTAGTTCAACTATTCAGTGTTTTCCAAAATCATAGTTTATACCAACATTCACAAACAGCATCACAGATTTGTGATTGGAACTACAGTTCTCAGTTAGAACCATAGGCACTTGTTTGTGTGATGTGTACCTTCAAAGATTATGCTCTTGGGCACAGTAAGCAAGGTAACATGCTGAATATTCTATATATGTTCAAGCCTTCAAAATATATAAACATTTCAATCTATAAATTTTACACTCTTAAAAATAAAGGTATTTTATTGGCCTCAATGGTTCCATGAAGAACATCCATGGAACCTATCCATTCTACAATAGGTTCTTTGTTGTGGAAAAAGATTCTTTAGATTTTTAAAATGTTCTCTGAAAGGTTGTTTTGGGGAGCCAAAAAGTTTTCTACTATAGCATTGCTTTAAAAACACCCTTTTTGGTACTATTTTTAAGAGCGTAGTGTCAACAATCAGCACCATTTCTGAAGAATGCATAGTTAGAATGCATATTAGAATAATGCATAATGTGCATACATGTGTAAGGGAACCTCTGAGTATGATGTAAGAGGGAACCCATGAATCAAACATCAAATAAAGCAAAATGACAGGGGTTAAAAATAGCGAAGTAGTCCTCAGTTGCCATGTTTGTTACAGCAGCAGAGTTGTGGATAGAACTGCTGACTGATTGAACCACATACATAGCCAATGGAAGTATGCCAGTTACATACTGCTGTTCTATTGTTTCTTATAATTGGACTATAATAATCTGAAATTAAGTGTGATCTTGAATCAATTTATTAGCAAAAGTTAAAAGAAGAACAGTCCTTTATTATTAAACCAAAGTGGTTGAAACGTTGGAGGTGCAACCATGTTACTACTGTTTTGGGAAACTAGTTAATTTATCCAACAATGCATTTGTCACAGTACAGAAGGAGACCAAGGACGGAGAGTAAACAGGGTTCTTTATTGAACAGGGGCTGAGAGAAGAGATGGAGAGTAAATGGGTTAAAGCAACAGTCTATCAGAATCAGAATCAGAGAATCAGAATAAGCTTTATTGCCAGGTATGTTTACACATACGAGGAATTTGTTTTCGTGACCAGAAGATTCCCAGTGTAACAGACTGAAAGTGACATAACAAAAACAAGGGAGAATAAAAATAACAAATAGAACAAGTAAATAAGGAAATAACAAATCTATAAATTGACAATTGCTGTGTGCAGGTCTAACACTAGAAGTTTTTTTGTACAGGTACTGTATATTATGTGCAAGTTTGAGGTGTAGACTAAGTATGTGTGTTAGATAAGTGTATGGGTGTATAAATAGTGTTGTGTGTTTCACAGTTATTGTCAAGTGTTCACGAGATGGATTGCCTGAGGGAAGAAACTGTTCCTGTGTCTGGTCGTTCTGGTGCTCAGAGCTCTGTAGCGTCGACCAGATGGCAACAGTTCAAAGAGGGAGTGTGCTGGATGTGAGGGATCCAGAGTGATTCTGCCAGCCCTTTTGCTCACTCTGGATGAGTACAGTTCTTGGAGAGAAGGGAGGGTTGTACCAATGATTCGCTCAGCAGTCCGGACTACCCTCTGTAGTCTTCTGAGGTCAGATTTGGTAGCTGAGCTGAACCAGACAGTCATTGAAGTGCAGAGGACAGATTCAATGAAGGCGGAGTAGAACTGTTTCAGCAGCTACTGTGAAAGGTTGAACTTCCTCAGCTGGCGAAGAAAATACAACATCTGCTGGGCCTTTTTCACAATGGAGTCACTGTGAGTGTCCCACTTCAGGTCCTGAGAGATTGTGGTGCCAGGAACCCGATGAATGACTCCACTGAAGTCACCGTGCTGTCCATGATGGTGAGTGGGGGGTGTGCAGAGGGGTTTCTCCTGAAGTCCACGGTCATTTCCACAGTTTTGAGCGTGTTGAGCTCCCGGTTGTTGAGACTGCACCAGACAGCAGCTGCTCGACCTCCTGTCTGTAAGAAGACTCGTCACCATCCTGAATGAGGCAGATGAGTGTGGTATCGTCTGCAAACTTCAGGAGCTTGACAAAGGGGTCAGTATAGGTTCAGTCGTTGGTGTAGAGGGAGAAGAGCAATGGGGAGAGAACACAACCCTGAGGAGATCCAGTGCTGATCGTACGGGTGCTGGATGTGTATTTTCCCAGCCTCACTAGCTGCTGTCTGTCTGTCAGGAAGCTGTTGATCCACTGACAGACGGAGGTGGGCACAGAGAGCTGAGTTAGTTTGGGCAGGAGGAGGTTTGGGAAGATAGTGTTAAACACCGAGCTGAAGTCCACGAACAGGATCATCACATAAGTCCCTGGTCTGTCTAGATGTTGCAGAATATAATGCAGTCCCATGTTGACTGCATCATCCACATACCTGTTTGCTCTTTAGGCAAACTGAAGAGGATCCAGCAATGTGTCCAGTGATGTCCTTCAGGTGGGCCCGCACCAGTTTTTCAAAAGACTTCATGAACACAGACTTTAGAGCCACAGGTCTGTAGTCATTAAATCCTGTAATTTTGGTTTTCTTTGGGACGGGGATGATGGTGGAGCGTTTGAAGCATGAAGGGACTTCGCACAGCTCCAGTGATCTGTTGAAGATCTGTGTGAAGATGGGGACCAGCTGGTCAGCACAGGATTTCAGAAAGACTGGTGAAACACAATCTGGGCCTGGTGCTTTTCTCCTTTTCAGCTTCCGGAAGACCTGGCGCACCTCTACTCTGATCTGAATTGCAGGTGTGGGGAAAAGGGGGTTGCTGGAGGTGCGAATGGTTGTGTGGAGAGGTGTTCAGAGCGTGTGTGGGGAGTTTTTTCAAACCTGCAGTAGAACTCGTTCAGATCGTCTGCCAGGTGTTGATTCTCCACAGTGCTGGGGGATGGTGTCTTGTAGTTGGTGATTTCTTTTAGACTTTTCCACACTGATGCCGAGTCACTGGAAGATAATTTAATCTTTATTTTTTCAGAATAATTCCTCTTTGCCACTCTGATCTCCTTTTCCAGTGTGTATTTAGCCTGTTTATACAAGACATTATCCCTTCCTGTGAGCATCTTCTTTGGCCTGACGGAGCTGTCTGAGATTTGCAGTGAACCATGGTTTGTCATTGTTGTAGGTTAAATGAGTCCTGGTAGGAATGCACATATCTTCACAGAAACTGATATAAGATGTTACAGTCTCTGTGAGCTCGTCCAGATCGGTGGCAGCAGCTTCAAAAACGCTCCAATCAGTGAAGTCAAAACAAGCTTGTAAATCCTGCTCTGCTTCATTAGTCCATCTTTTTACGGTCCTTAATACAGGTTTAGCTGATTTAAGTTTATGCCTGAGGCGGTATAAGATGAACTAAACAGGGATCAGAGAGCCCCAAAGCTGCCCATGAAACAGAGTGATATTCATCCTTTATTGTGGTGTAACAGTAATCCAATATATTACTGTCTCTGGTGGGACGTGATGTTCTGTCTGTATTTTGGCAGTTCACGGGAGAGATGGGCTTTATTAAAGTCCCAGAGAATGATTAAAACAGAGTCCGGGTGTTGTTGTTCTGTGTCCGTGATCAGATCAGCGAGTTGTTGTAAAGCGGAGCTCACGTGTGAGGGATGGGAGGGATGTAGACACTGACGAGAATGAACGAGCAAAACTCCCGCGGCGAATAGAACGGCTTGCAATTAATGAAGAGCACTTCTAGATCCGAACAGCACATCTTCTTTAACACAGTTACATCTGTACACCACCTCTCATTGATGTAAAAGCATGTCCCGCCGCAGCGCGATTTCCCCGTTGATTCTGCGTCACGATCCGCTCTGAACAGCTGAAAACCCGGCAGACTCAACGCGCTGTCCGGAATGGCGTCTTTCAGCCAGGTTCCCGTGAAACACTAGAGGCAAGTTAGCAAAATTGTGTGTGGTGTCGATAGAGCAGAAGGAGTTCGTCTGTTTGTTGGGTAGAGAGCGGAGGTTCGACAGATGGATGCTAGGCAACGGTGTTCAAAATCCGCGCTGCCTGAGCTTCACGATGGCACCTGCTCACTTCCCCCGTCTGCGCGTCTTGAAGCACTTGATCAGCGCCGCTGCTCCGCCAAATACTATGTCCAGCAAAACATCAGAATAATCAAAAAACTGTGAAATATCGGGTGGTGTGTACTTCCGAATGTCCAGCAATTCGTCTCTGGTGAAACTGATTGCAGGGATATAACTAAAGACAGGACAAACTAACAAAAACATAAAAACAACTGCGGAGCACGCCACGGAGGCAGCCATCAGCGTCGGCGCCATCTTACTTATTTTACTTGTCCGAGAGAGCAGAAGGAGTTCGTCTGTTTTGTTGGGTAGAGAGCGGAGGTTCGCCAGAGGAGGATGAGGCACGGTAGGTCGATTGGAATGGAAGGGATCTAGCTCACGTGATGACAGGTTCCTTCTAGGATCGGGCTGAAGAGGATGGCACTGAGACAGGTAGGTTTCAGGATGGAGTCTGGGTTAGTGAGTCAGGTAAGGAGTAGCGTAGTGAACTCGAGACCAGACAAAGTGCAACTGCAGTGACTGAGTATTTGAGCTAGTGTTGATGAGGTGGTGACAGGTGTGGCTGATTAGTACTCCGGTGATTGGGAACGGGTGGGTGAGGTGATTGGGCCTGACGAGGCTGGACTATCCCTGACAGCATTATGCTATTGTAATTAAGCAGCAAATTATGTCAATGTACAGGCTACTTAAATCTTCAATAATGAATAAAAAATGATGCGTAAATATATTTGTCTGAGTGTGTGTGTGTGTGTGTGTGTGTGTGTGAGTGAGTGTGTATTGCTGGTTGCAATTTATCAGATTGCAGAATGTTTTACATGCCATTTGAACCAAAAAACCTTTAATACATTTGTAATTTGTAATAAATCAACAATATTTGAGGATTTATGCTTAGTAGACTCAATGGCTCAGTTGCTAGATCAATTCTAGTAAATCTAGTTTACTAGATAAATTACATTGCATCCTCCTGGTGTATCCCAGCATGCACCTGTGCTTTTGGCGGCATGAAGCAATTGCTCCAAACAGAGTACCAGCACTTATTACATTTGTGATTCTTCAAAGAGTTTTGCCTAGTATTGATTTTGTGTCAAGGTTGGGTGCTGGTTCAGCTAGAGAACTCTGCTTTTTAAAGCTACTGGACCAACGTGAAACACACTGTGTGTAAATGGAGAGCCGGCAACCTTGAGGTGAAGAAAGAGAAAATAAATAAAGAAATAAATAAAGGACAAAAATGAAGGTGGAAAAAAATAGACTTGAAGCACTGTGGGGCCTTGTCTTGTGCTAAGATGGGAAGCTTTTCAACACACACAAATAAAACAGAAGTAGATAAATAAATAAATGTTAAGGACATATAATTCAGCCACTGGTTGTGCAGTAATCGCCCTTTTCTCTGGCACTGGCAGAGTCTTATGGGAAGGGGTCAAAGGCTGATGCCGCTGGGCCTTCTTTTCTGTCTGTCTGACTGAATCGGAGAGATTACCGCACCATGTTCATCAGGGATGCTGGGGCTGGGGAAATGAGGCATTTTCTTTGCGTTTGAAGCCTTTTGGAGTTTGAGAGGTTTTCTTGCAGAACATGAAGCAGTGCTGTTTGCATGTGAATCAGCTGTGCTTGTGTGAGACGGGTCCCAGATCAGTGCAGGAAACAGCATGGCCAGAGGCGCTGACCTCATCAACTCTCTGCCAATGCCAGTCAATGCTCTTCAGCGGAGGAAAAACAAAGCTGAAGGATTTCTCAATGCAGAGGAGTTTTTCCCATCAAGAAAAAGAATGAGCGTGAAGTTTCTAAGAGAAATATTTTTATGACTTTGTCAAGTAAATGGGCCAGGGACTCATTTCCAATCCAATAATATACAAAAAGCAACAATAAAAATAGGGCCTATACTACGCAAATGGCGTCTATTTTTTAATTAAAAATTTAATTTGAAAACGGTACTGGTATTTCCCACCTTAGGCACAAAATACCAGGACTTTAACCAATATAAAAATTGATGGACCACCATAGAGGGGGAATGTTTCCTATAATATACAGATTAATGATTTTTCCCATAACATTTGAGACTTAATTGGCCAATATAAGTGTCACTGTGCCTCAAGAGTGATTGCTTTGGAATGATCTTAGTTAGCAACTCTGACATTTAATATTAGTACGTGGCTAAGCTAATTATGTGATACTTTAATGAACTTTACTTACACACATGGGTAAAATAATGCATTTTCTATTTGCTTGAGATATTTTTAGTAGAATCATTTTGTAATGTATTAATTATATTTGTTACCGACATTATTCTCACTTTTTGTTTCTTCACTGATTAAAGCATTCATTCAGTGTTTGTTCCACAAAGGACATATGCCATACTCCCCTATACAATTTGACCAAATTCAATTATCCTGAAAGACCATATAAGGTTGCTATCTTCTAGAGCAGACATTTCAACAGGAGTGTACTTCTTGTGCCTTGAAATGCTTCCTACGTAGGCAGTTCCCTTGGTTATGGAACAGAGCAGTGATTTCTTACAGCACTATGTCAGGGTTGTTCTCTGTCTGTGACAGATGGTATTTTAGAGTCTCCCCCCTGATAGAGATGGATTTCCTTTGGGCTTTTTCAGGAATAAAATAGCAACAGTGATAAAATCATCTCTTTGAGGCTCAGTGGATGCCACGTTTGAGTAAAGTACAAAAGCAAATATTATTTTTCTTTCCTTCAAATGCAATTTATCATGAGGATTGTTTGGCAAATGAAGTCTGTCTGAAGGAGTGGATGCATTTTTGATGAGCGAAATCTGCAAGAACATTTTCGCCATTGTAAATGGAATTCACCGCTGAAATTTTGCAAAGCCACTGTAAATGTGACCGCACATTAACATAATGTTTATGAATATTAACAGGTCAATGCAGGTGGTTATACAGCAATGCTGAATCAAAAAAAGGCCCTATATACAACATTTACTACATACATTACTGTACTTTGCAACAAATGTGATTTGGCCACATATTTCCGTTTGCCCCAAATGTGTTCGAGTCAATAAAGTTATGCAGTTCTTTTTGAACTCTGTAGCTAAAGTTTTTAGATTTTGGTTCCTGATTTTGTTTTCCTGACTGTTTTTGTCCTGTTACTATTATTTGGACTGATTGCCTGTGTTATGATCTTTGCCTGACTTTGATTGTGGATTAACCCTTTAATAAATACTGTGTCTGGACCCTCAACCTTCATGTACCTGTGCAGTTTCACGACAAAAGTACACTTTTCATACATTTTAAATGTACTAAATTGCAACTTCATTCATTACAAATGTCTAATTAAAAAATGCATTTAAATACATGTTTCAATAACAATGACATTGAAGTATATTTTAGTTTAGTAATAAATGCTTGTCTGTACATTCGAGAGTACACAAAGCACTGTGAAGTTCTGAAGTAAATTTATACTATAATAAATTTTCATATTAATTTCTAAAGTATATTATTTTCTTAAGTACCTTTTTTAAGGTATTCTCAAGTATAATTTTTCACAAGGGTTGAGTGATCAGATCATAGAAGAAGTTCTGGTAACACTTTATTTTAGGGTCTCTTAACTAGTTGCTTATTAGCATGCATATTACTAAAATATTGGCTGTTTATTAGTACTAATTAAGCACATATTAATGCCATATTGTTACGGGGCTGACGAGACGTGAGACTTGCGGATCCATATGCAGGCTTTATTAGACACAGACAGAGACGTGGTCATAAAACAGTCATGGGTCAGATAATGGCAGACAGGTTTATGGTGGGCAAAACACAAGAATAGTCATAGGGCTAGCACAGGTCGACGATCGGCAGAAAGAATCAAAAGGGGCAAGACAAAAGGGGTGAATCCAGGGAACCAGGCGAAGATCAGAAACCAAGAAAACAGGCAAGACTAGGCTAGGCTAGGCTAGGCTAGGCTAGGCAAAAGATCGGGGCTAAGACTAAGGCTCAGGCTACCGACTAGGCTAAGGCTAAGGCTATGACAAGGGCTCCGTAAGGTAGCTATCTCTGGGGGAGTGATAAATGCTGAAACAATAATCGGCAGAGGGAAGGGATCAGAGTGAGTGTTAAATAGTGAGGGAGTGATATGAAACAGCTGGGTGCAATCAGTGTAAACAGGTGTGTGCAATTCGTGCTGAGTGCAATCAGTGCAATGCATGATGGGAAATGTAGTCCGGGGTGCTATGCAACAGTTTGTGTAGTGCGAGAGTCAATGAAAATGGAAAGTGTGACCGGATTCGTGACAGAGCCCCCCCCAAAGGAGCGGCTTCCAGACGCTCAAAACCCCTTTATGATTCCGGAAGGCGGTGGAGTGGAGGCGGAACAGGGGGAGGGATGGAGGGCCAGGTCCAAGGATAGGAGAGACCAGGGACTGAGGCAGAACCGGCGGAGCTGAGGACCACCACAGCAGAGCAGGCGGAGCAGAAGACCACCACGGCGGAGCAGAGGACCACCAGAACCAGACAGTAGACCACCACGGCAGAGCAGAGAACCACCACGGCGGAGCAGAGGACCACCAGAACCAGACAGTAGACCACCACGGCGGAGCAGAAGACCACCAGAGCCAGACAGTAGACCACCACGGTGGCGCAGAGGACCACCACAGCGGAGCAGAAGACCACCACGGCGGAGCAGAAGACCACCAGAGCCAGACAGTAGACCACCACGGCGGAGCAGAGGACCACCAGAGCCAGACAGTAGACCACCACGGCGGAGCAGGGGACCCCCACGGCGGAGCGGAGGGCCACCATGGCGGAGCAGAGGACCACCAGAGCCAGACAGACCACCACTGCGGAGCAGAAGACCACCACGGTGGAGCAGAAAACCCCCTTGGTGAACCACACCGATCAGGAGACCATGGCGGAGACTGTAACAACGAGAGAGCAGAGACAGACAACAGACAGAACATTGGGGTTGATAGACAAGACTGAGCATTCAGGGGCAACCTCCCTGGCAGAAACAAAGCACACAAAGAATTCACAAACAGCCTCCATAACCATGACAGGACGAGCAGGGAGTTCTCAAACGCCCTCTATAGCTGTGACAGGACGAGCAGGGAGCTCGCAAACGGCCTCTATAGCTGTGACAGGACGAGCAGGGAGCTCGCAAACGGCCTCCATAGCTGTGACAGGACGAGCAGGGAGCTCGCAAACGGCCTCCATAGCTGTGACAGGACGAGCAGGGAGCTCGCAAACGGCCTCAATAGCTGTGACAGGACAGGCAGAGAGTTCACAAACGGCCTCTATAGCTGTGACAGGACGAGCAGGGAGCTCGCAAACGGCCTCCATAGCTGAGACAGGACGAGCAGGGAGCTCGCAAATGGCCTCCATAGCTGTGACAGGACAAGCAGAGAGTTCATAGGCGGCCTCCTTGGCCGGGACAAGACAGACAGAGAGTTCATAGGCGGCCTCCTTGGCCGGAACAGGACGAGCAGAGAGTTCATAGACGGCCTCCTTGGCCGGAACAGGACAAGCAGAGAGTTCATAGGCGGCCTCCTTGGCCGGAACAGGACAGGCAGAGAGTTCATAGACGGCCTCCTTGGCCGGAACAGGACAGGCAGGAAGTTCATAGACGGCCTCCTTGGCCAGAACAGGACAGCTGAGAGTTCATAGGCGGCCTCCTTGGCCGGAACAGGACATGCAGGAAGTTCATAGACGGCCTCCTTAGCCGGAACAAAACAGACAGAGAGTTCATAGACGGCCTCCATGGCCATGACAGTCACAGAGTTCATAGGTGGCCTCCGTGGCCGGAACAGGACAGGCAGAGAGTTCGTTGCTGGGCGCCACCACCACGCAAGGAACCGAGACAAGTGTCGCCATCTCGGGAGGTTCTGCAGCCTGCGCCGCAACCTCTGAAGAGACTTCAGTGGACACCATGACCTCTGGGAGCACAGCAACGGGCACCGCTACCTCGGGAGGTTCTGCAGCATAAGCCGCCACATCTGGAGATGTTGTAGCTGGTGCCGCGCGGTGGGGGGCTCTAGCAAAAGCCACGTGGAGTATGCGGCCCAGATACACCATAAAGCAATCCCCCATATGGGGAGTGCTGCAGACAGGGGGGATGAGTTCAGGAACAGGAGGGCTAAAGTGAGTGGGGTTGGGGATACCAGCTGCGCGTGCAGCCCAGCGATGCATCCCTCACAATGGACACCAGAGGGATACCGACGGACAACCCCGACAATCTGGGTGCAAACAGACAGGATGTGACATGGAATCGGGACAACAGCTGAGCGTGACGAGGCTCTGGCGACAGCTGAGACGGGACGAGGATCTGGACGAACAGCTGAGACGTGAGAGCGCTGGACAAACAGCTGAGGACGTGACGAGGCTCGGGACAACAGCTGAGACGTGACGAGGGCTCTGGACGAACAGGGGACTGACTTGATATGAAGATCGTTGTGAATTGACTTGACTCTGAAGATCCGTCGTGACTTGGAACGAATAATGAAGATCAGTCGTGACTTGATGATCAGGAAGACAGTCGTGACTAGATTTGACTCATGACTATCAGCTGTGACTTGATTTGACTCGTGAAGATCAGCTGTGACTAGACCTGGATCATGATAATGAATTGTAACTTGACTCGACTCATGACGATCAACTGGGACTTGACTAGACTCATAACTATCAACAGTGACTTGACTAGACTCATAACCATCAGCTGTGACCTTGACTGACTCATGAAGATCAGCTGTGACTAGACTTGACTTGGTAAGATTAGCTGTGGCTTGACTGAACTCCGGAAGAACAGCTGTGACTAGACCTGGATCATGATAATGAATTGTAACTTGACTAGACCCGTGATCATAAACTGTGACCTGACTAGACTTTGCCAAGGAACTGTGACTGACATGACTCGTGAACGCTCAGCTGTGGAATCGACTTGACATGATAATGAATTGTAACTTGACGACTCAGTGACGATCAAACTGTGACTTGACTAACCCCATGGACTATCAGTTGTGACTTGATGGACTCATGAATATCAGTGGTGACCAGACTCGACTCCTGAATATCGTTGTGACCGACTAGACTCAGGAATATCATTTGGGACATGACTAGACTAATGTATCAGTTGTGACCTTGACTAGACTATGAATATCAGTTGTGGCCTGACTGATCATGAAGATCAGTTGTGGCCTGACTAGATCAGGAAGAACTGTGGCTTGACTAGACTCAGAGAACAACTGTGGCTTGACTGGATTCAGGAAGAACAACTGTGGCTTGACTTGACTCAGGAAGAACAACTGTGGCTTGAATGGACTCAGGAAGAACAACTGTGGCTGGACTAGACTCAGGAAGAACAACTGTGACTAGATGAGGTTGGGTCGCCATTTTGTGATCAGGCTCGCAATGCCGCCTTTTGTGAGGCTTGATCGGGTTCAGCCATCACCTCAGTCACAGGACATGGTGTCGCTTCCTTCCCTCCGCGACACACACAGTGAACGCTGAACAGTAGCAGGCAAGGCATAGTCAAGAAAGTCCTTTAAGCTCCAGTTGAATCACTCCTTGGCATACGAGATTTCGTGGGTTCATTAAGTCCAAAACGAAACAAGTTCTTAAATAAAATCTCATCATAAAGTGGTACCTGATAGGATAGTTCATAGAACCGGTGAACATACTCCTCAATATAAATGCCTCCTTGCCGAAGATGTAGTAGCTCTGTGACTGGGTCCATACCAGGCCAGAGTCCACAGAAAAAGCAGCTGGATCCTTGTGTGGCCGAGTATTGTTACGGGGCTGACGAGACGTGAGAATTGCGGATCCATTCGCAGAGCTTTATTAGACACAGACAGAGACGTGGTCATACAGCAGGCATGGGTCAGATGAGGGCAAACAGGTATATGGTGGGCAAAACACAAGAATAGTCATAGGGCTAGCAGGTCGACGCTCGGCAGACAGAATCAAAAGGGGCAAGACAAAGGGGTGAATCCAGGGAACCAGGCGAAGATCAGAAAACGGGAAGGCTAAGGCTAAGGCTAAGGCTAAGGCTAACGACTAGGGCTAAGGCTAAGGCTAAGGCAAACGACTAGGGCTAAGACTAGGCTAAGGCTCACGCCTGGGTACGGCTACGGTATGACACGGGCTCAGTAAGGTAGCATATCTAGGCGAGTGATAAAGGCTGAAACATAATCGGCAGGTGACGGATCGAGTGGGTGTTATATAGTGAGGGAGTGATATGAAACAGCTGGGTGCAATCAGTGTAAACAGGTGTGTGCAATTCGTGCTGAGTGCAATCAGTGCAATGCATGATGGGAAATGTAGTCCGGGGTGCTATGCAACAGTTTGTGTGGTGCGAGAGTCAATGAAAAGGAAAGTTCATGGACCGGATTCGAGAACAGATAAGACAGGACATATTCGACATCCCTATCCATCCAATACTAAACTTAACAACTACCTTACTAACTATTAATAAGCATCAAATTAGGAATTTATTGAGGTAGTAGTTAATAAGTGTTCCCTATTCTAAAGTGTTACCGAAGCTCTGGGTTCTGTTGACACCCATATTTAGCACTGTCCACTTGCCATGATCAGATGATCAGATGTCCGAGATTAATGTTACAGTAATACCAAATGGAATTGGGGCCAATGATAATGTGTTTTCTGTCATGTGAACTCCCAGATAAATAAAAACAAGATAATTGTGTTCTCTTATTGACGTCTGGTGAGACAAAAGTCACCCTGAATATCAGACAGTCTGTTTTGACATGGACCTTCTGCTGGACTAAAAGACCCAGAAACCCTTATGGGCACATCTGTGTACGTGTTCAATTATTCATGCCTTGGAAGCTGGTGGTGAGTGTGTAAAAGGAGCAGGGGAGTCTAATAGATGACAGCGATGTCAGAACAAGCTCCACAGATACGACATGACAAGCAGCTAACACACTTCTGCTGCTCTGAAGACTGTGTGTGACCAGCCGTGTGGGAAGTCAAATGACAAATTCATGATTTGGTGAAATTTTGTCAATGTGAGCATGTTACGCAAAAAAATGCAAAATTGATAGGATGTTGCAGAGTTATTTATTACCAAAAATTGTAAGCACACAGGCCAGACATGGCACATAGGCATGCACTGCCACATACACACACCTTTTTTTTCTCACACTTTCTGGGTCGTTTACGCTTGTCCATGGATCAATATGAGCAATTCTAGGCGAACTACAATGTTGCCATGGCAACCGAGCCACAAATTTGGCAACAGAAGACAGGAGGGATGTGTGTGTGTGTGTGTGTGTGTGTGCAGTGGGGGACAATAGCTTGTGGTATTTACACTGTCAAAGTCAGGAGACATAAAGTGGATAAAGCAAAGATATCACATACAGATACACACACGATGAGTAAAAAAGTGCCATAAAATAGTCAATAAGGGCAAGTCTCCTCTTGTGAAAAAAGTACAATTTAGCATACTTTTACAATGTACTAATTACGGAAATAATATACTTCAAAACCATATACTTAAGTGGAAACTGAATGTAATGTTTTCAGACTTTTCTGATTAATTTTAATCAGTTTTTGTTTCAACTTAACAGTGTATTTTTGAGCCCACTTAAGAAGGACTTAGGTCCATCTTTATATGTGATTTCATAGTTATTTCTAATGTCTTCTAAATATGTTTAAAGTGTACTCTTGAATGTACTGTAATGTAAATGTCAATGCAAATGACAACAAGCATCTATGGTAAGCTGAAATATACTTCAGTGCAATTTATATCGAAACTTATTTGCAGTGTATTTAACACGTTTGTAACGATGGAGTTGAAATTGAGCACATGTAAGATATATTAACTTTAAATATACCATCAAATAACACACTACAGTTAGAATAATAATCCAGTACTTTACATGTGGTGCAGTATCCTAGTCAACTCATCAAAAATAAGTGTACTTTAAAGAACAACTAAAGATTATTAAAACATATTTTAAAATAATGAAACCTTTAAACATAATTAAAGCATAATACATTTGTAAAAAAAAAAACTTAACTTGACATTCATTTTTTTAATATTTGTTCGTTCGTTCATTCATTCATTCATCCATTCATATTGTAATGTGCTGTGCTGTTTAAAGTTAAAGAATCCAAAACAAACAATCTTTAATAATAATTCCAACAGGAATACAAATGAGCTAGCAGGAGAGAATACAGCCTCTTTTTCTTTTTTTTCGTGCTAGTCACTGAAAATCTTGTCAAACTTGGTGTACTAGGTCAGTGCTGTTTGGTGACATTGACGTCATCCACAAGTATGAATATGAAAGTGTGACTGAAATTTAAGAGCTGAGGTATATGGAAAGAGCATCAGTGAATATCAACTTAAATTTAAGCCACACAAAGCAATCAAGAATTCAACAACATTTTAACACTGATTTAGTATAGTATCGTATATTTAGTATACTTTATAGTATCGTTTTTGGAACTTGTCAACTGTTGTCAGCATGAACGTCATTGCATGGAAAACACTGAATAGTCTTCAAAAGTAATTTTTGTTCCATGGATTAAAAAAAGCAATACGTTTTAGGAATGGATCAATATGAGTGTAAATAAATAATAACTAACTATTTATATAGTGTAAGAAAGCAGACAGCAAAGCTTTGCATGTAGATCAACAATGAGAGAAAAAGAGAGAAAAAAAAACTGGTGATATATTATGGGTTGGTACTCAGGTGTCACAGTGGCACATTACATTACATACTTGTTACATCCCATCATCATGACGGCATGATCGGGGCAGATGCTGCCACATTCATTTGCCAACAATTACAATGGCCTGTAGGTTTGGGCAGATGAGCCAATTGCACATATCCATCTCAACCTACTAGCTGCTCAGGCAGAAACCCAAGGGATTCTGTTGAAAATCAAGCAATTTCTCTTGGAAAGGCCTCGGCAAACACACAAACTGGGCTTTTGCTTTCTGAATCGTTTTTGGGACTCTGCCATCATACTGTCCTACTAATGTACAGGCATTTTGCCAGGTGGAACAAAAAGGACATAAAATTTAATAGTAAAAAAGACAGATTTGATTAACTAGTTGGTGTGGTTGTGTATCATCAGAGACAGAAAACCAAGAGGAAACGATTCCTGCAATTTTTTTATTAGACAGATACATAGATTTGGGTATATGAGAAAGAAAAGACTGCCACAAGGATGAGGATAGGTCAGGAGGGCCGTACAGGCCACGATTCAAACACATGCGGTCAACATGGATTGGAGCAATATAGACATTCTCATAATAAAGTTTTTCAGCGGACAATAATGTAGTTGCAAGATAAATAAAAAATAAAATGTGTACAGTAGTGAAATGGCTTGAAATGTACAGTGTTCACCCTCTGAACATCAGATGTAGTGTTAGTTTGGTTATAACTGTATGAACATATTTTCACCCATTCACTGCTGAAGATTCATTGTGTGATGTAATGCTACATAGATCCAAGGATCAGGTAGGGCGATCTACATACGATCAGTTTTTCATCAGAAATCTTTGCTGATGAAGAAAGAAACAAACTCCGTCTACACCTTACAGGATGAGATACATTTTAGACATTTCATTGTTGGGTTGAAATTATTTGTATCACACGTATGTGTAGTATTGTATACAGTATATATATATGTATATGTGAAGAGTTCAGATGCAAAAGCTTTGAAATATCTCTAAAAATGGCCTTTTGGTCAGGGAGCTCGTAGGATGATGGCCAGTTATTTCACAATTGAATAGATAGAAAAGGAACTATAAATTGCCATTGAAAGTAAAAGACATGAAACCGAAGCACTAGAAGGAAGAAACACTGAATTAAAAATGCTCCATTTTTAGCTGATCAGGACATAACTAGAGGGATAGGGACGGGGCCTTTGCATCTGAAAAAAAACGTCTAGTACAATATAATGTCATTTTTTGTTTGTACGCAGATTCTTGACAATGACCTACCGTAAAATCTACAAGATTGACTAATATATTTTGGGCTATATATTTAAATCCAAGGAAATACATTAACATAAGTCATATTTGAAGACAAAGTATTGTCTATAACACGCATGGACATATAACACATTTGAATGAATATCAATGATAAAACAAGCTTATAAAATAATCTGGTCACACTTTATTTTAAGGTCCAAAACTCGCTATTAACAAACCATTAACTACAAATTTAGCCTCAAACTCCTAATTTGCTGCCTATTAAAAGTTAGTATGGTAGTTGTTAAATTTAGGTATTGGGCAGGATTAGGGATATAGAATATGGTCATGCAGAATATGTGCTTTTTAAGTAATAAAAACAGCCAATATGCTAGTAATATGCTGACGTTAAAGGTGTCCTATAATACAGTGTACAATTAATACTAATATATATAGATATATATATATATATATATATATATATATCTATAATTAAAAAAACATTTTGCTGTTTGGCTATGGGTAGGAGGATGACGTTAGTTGTAAAGGGTTGTTCTATTCTTGCCATAGGTCAATTTCTACAGAAGTTAGTGTGAGAAATGTATTTGTCTGCCAGGTGTATGTGAAAATCGTCTCTGCCCTCTGCTCAGTCAGATAGAGGCCAGAGGAATGCAAAGCAGTGGCTGGGGGTCATGGCTTCGCTCAAAGCCCAGAAAAAACTTGAGCTCTAGAGATGTGAGTTTGAAAAGCTGGGAGAGTCTTCGTACGTGATGGTGAATCACGCTCGCAGTTGAGGGTTTGCCTGGACCGTATCATAGGCAGGACTGCATACTGTTTTATGCTTCCTGTATCCAATCAATGCATGAACTTTATGAGTCAGTTTTCAACGACATATAAGCCCAGAATAGAGAGGCTTCTCGTCCAATTCTCTGTATAGGTTGTGGATATAGCTGAGAGGATATTTTTTTCTGTGATATAGTTATGGCACAAGGCGAAGAAAACACAGATGGCGACATGTGGTGAGCATTTCGGCCGGTTGTTTATCACCACATTGTGGAATATATTGATCAGGATTAGAATCAAAAGCATATAGGGTTGGGCAATTACCAAAAAAAAGTATATTTTGAGAGAAAGATTAAAATATATTAAAAAAAAAAAAAAAAAAAAAAAGAAAACTATATACCTGTTACAGTAGTAAGGTATCTATATATATATATATATATATAAATGATATATTTTAAAATATCATAATAATATAAAGATATATATATTATGATATATAGATTTACATTGGTTTGTAAAATCTAAAGTTGGGCCCCATTCCTGATTTCTTATTTTTTGTCATGTTTGTCACACTTTAATGTTTCATCAAACAAATTTAAATATTAGTAACACAAGTAAACACAATATGCAGTTTTTAAATTAAGGTTTTTAAAACAAAATCCAAAACTACATGGTCTTGTGTGAAGAAGTGTTTGCCCCCCTGGTAAAACTGTGGTTTATCACACCTGAGTTAAATTTATCTAGCCACACCCAGGCCTGATTACTCCCACACCTGTTCGCAATCAAGAAATATCTTAAATAGGACCTGCCTGACAAAGTGATGTAGACCAAAAGATCCTCAAAAGCTATACATCATGCCGAGATCCAAAGAAATTTAGAAACAAATGAGAAAGAAAGTAATTAATTGAGATCTATCAGTCTGGAAAAAGTTATAAAGGTATTTCTAAAGCTTTGGGACTCCAGCGGACCACAGTGAGAGCCATTATTCACAAATGGCAAAATCATGGAACAGTGGAGAACCTTCCCAGGAGTGGCCGGCCGACCAAAATTACCCCAAGAGCACAGCGACGACTCATCCAAGACGTCACAAAAGACCCCACAACAACATCCAAAGAACTGCAGGCCTCACTTGACTCAGTTAAGGTCAGTGTTCATGACTCCACCATAAGAAAGAGACTGGGCAAAAAATGCATCCATGGGAGAGTTCCAAGATGGGAAAACCGCTGCTGAGCAAAAAATAACATAAAGGCTCGTCTCAGTTTTGCCAGGAAATATCCTGATGATCCCCAAGACTTTTGGGAAAATACGCTGTGGACTGACGAGACAAAAGTTTAAATTTTTGGAAGGTGTGTGTCCCATTACGTCTGGCGTAAAAGTAACACTGCATTTCAGAAAAAGAACATCATACCATACAAAATATGGTGGTGGTAGTGTGATGGTTTGGGGCTGTTTTGCTGCTTCAGGACCTGGAAGACTTGCTGTGATAATGGAACCATGAATTCTGCTGTTTAACAAAAAATCCTGAAGGAGAATGTCCGGCCATCTGTTCGTGACCTCAAGCTGAAGCGAACTTGGGTTCTGCAGCAGGACAATGATCCAACACACACCAGCAAGTCCACCTCTGAATAACTCAAGAAAAACAAAATTAAGGTTTTAAGTCAAAGTCCGGACTCAAATCCTATTGAGATGCTGTGGCATGACCTCAAAAAGGCGGTTCATGCTCGAAAACCCTCCAAGGTGGCGAATTACAAAATTCGTGCATAGATGAGGGACCCAAAATTCTTCCACAGTGATGTGAAAGACTCATTGCCATTTATCGCAAATGTTTGATTGCAGTTGTTGCTGCTAAGGGTAGCCCAACCAGTTATTAGGTTTAGGGGGCAAACACTTTTTCACACAGGGCCATGTAGTTTTGGATTTTGTTTTCCCTTAATAATAAAAACCTTCATTTAAAAACTGCATGTTGTGTTTACTTGCATTATCTTTGTGTAATATTTAAATTGGTTTGATGATCTGAAACATTAAAGTGTGACAAACATGCAAAAAAAATAAGAAATCAGGGGCCAATAGTATAGATATATCGATATATATAATATATATATTACTAGCATATAGATATATATAAAAAAAGTTCTAATATAGTTTTAAATATATTTCAAATGGTATGTGTAAATAAAATATCACAAAAATATGATAACATTATTATTATTATTAAATAAATACATATTTGTATTAAGACTTTTTCCACAGCTCATGGCATTATAAAAACCGTTGTTTAAAATAAATAAATAAATACAATAAAGCAAGATCTTCTTGATCTATTCCTAACAGAAAGTTATCATATTACACTGTAACACACACACACACACACACACACACACACACACACAGTATACCACACAGATTTCTTCTACCTGGTCTCTTGGCAAAAACATACCTGGGGGCTCTTTTTCGCTAGACGCGAAATACGTACCAATAAGTACATATCACTGCAGTTTCCAAAAGAAATGAACACTAGAGCTGTATGAGACCAAATTGGATTTCTTTCAAGGTGTTTTTGCCCTTTTTGGATCCTTAAATACATTATCACTATGAATTGTTTTGGAAAAGAGCTATGTAGAGATTCTTGTAGAGAATGACAGTCATACAGGTTTGGAATGACATGAGAAACAGTAAATGAAAACAGAATTTTCATTTCTAGGTGAACTATTCCTTTAAGACAGCAGAACACCATAGTCACGGTTTGTTTAAAACACACTAAATCTGAAAGACAATAAAGTCTATCCCTGAGGAGCAGCCACCCTCCGCTGAATGCCCATTTATAGAAACGGTTCAAAACAATCTAGTTAAGTCTTACTTTAGCACATAACTGGAAAGCAGAGAGAGAGAGAAAGGGAGGAGGAGGGCCCCCGGTGTCCCTGAGGAGCCGCCCCGTAGAGGTGAGGTGCTTTAGAAAGCCTGTAATGCCTTGATGTGGTTTGAGCTCCAGTGATTTGAGATTAGCTGCACTGAGAAATATGAAATATGTGCTCAGAATTGTGATACCAGGCCAGGAAGTCAATCAAATCGGCCAGGACTATTTGACTCATATAAGAGAGGACACAGTTACTGCTGAGGTTTTGATTAAAGCCCCTTTTTTGTGGGTTTATTTTGATGCTTAATCTGAAGCAGAGGTGGAAAGAGTACGAAAATATTATACTTAAGTAAAATTTCATTAATGTAATGGTACTTTTGCTTAAGTACAAGTAAAAACACCAATCTAAAAATCTACTCAAGTAAAAGTAAAAAGTAGCTTGTTTAAAATTTACTCAATTACTTTTTAACAGTGGGAGGGAGGCAAAAATGGGATAGGCCACGGGTGTCAAACTCAGTTCCTGGAGGGCAACAGCCCTGCAGAGTTTAGATTCAACCCAAATAAAAAATCGATCCCAGATAATCTAATCATTTAGGCTTAATTGAAAACTACATGGTATGTGTGTTGGGGCAGGGTTGGAACTAAACTCTGAGTTTGACACCCCTGGGATAGGCCTATAAATCTCAAACCAGTTATTTTTAATTAAAGCAATCAGTTATTTAGAATAAGACATTTGGGCTGTTACCAGGCAAATTAAATCAGTATCAACAAAATTCATCTTTCATTTTCTGCATCTTTTTTGCAATGCAGAGGAAACACAGAAGCTTCATCTGAAGTGGCATTTAGATGTATTTACACAATGTTTAATGCAGGGCATGAATGTATTTAACCTGCAGTTACAAAAGCATAAATAATGTTTTGATATATTAAGAAATTTAAAATGTTGACAATACAGCATGAAAGTAGTATAAAAAAATAAATAAATAAAAAGATACTTTAAATGGGAAATTAAAACCACCAGTAGGTGACAGCAAATCACTGTTAATAAGTGAGTCAATGCGACTGAACCGAATCATTTAAACGGTTGATTCATTCAGGAACGAAACGCCATCATGTTGCACAGAGACGCAAAACAGCGCTGTGGCTGTGTTTGGAATGATTTTTGTTGTCGAAATTGAGCAGAAACAGGCAATATGGTGTCTAAAACGTCTAAAGTCTCTTAATTAACTTCTTGTTTATCGAACTGTTGTAAAAAAAAATCTATATGTAGTAATCATGCTGAGTTTTGGCCGGAAAAAAAAACAAAACAAAAAAAAAAAAAAAAAACGGCATCTAGTTGATTGAGTAATAATGAAAATATATAAATATATACATTTTCTGCCCCTATGTCTTGAATTTGTGATCATTCTAAATGTATTTTAATAGACTGAATCATTCAGTGAAAGAACGCACTCTAAATGTGCGCGCGCACTAACGTTCTAATCTACTAGACTTCACGGCACTCTATAGAAAGGTTTTGTTTGTTTTTTGGCAAAATACTGATAATGTCAAATCGCACAACATTAAAACAACAATTACGATATTATCGCAGAGGATATATATCACACACCATTGACCTGCACACTGGTGTTTGCAAATTTGTGCAATAACATTTTTGGCTAAAAACTGTCAACGCTTCTGCATGTTTTAACCACCAATGCCCACGATGCAAGTATTTAGCTACCGCTACATGCTTGCGAAGGGTTTGATGTCGAGATTTTATAAGTGCAGTGGTCGCCCTAGGCAAACACGCTTACATTGCATAATAGAGCTTAAATATGGCCAGGGGTTCACTTAATTTCCTTCGAGTTCAATTTCAGCAGAATACGACGGGGTTTCATTTTCAGCTGGGTCTGCACCACTAACGCCTGTCTCGTCCGTCTGCATCTTTCTTGTGATTTTAGCGCCAGTTTGTTCTCCTGCCCATTATTTACTGCAGTAGTTTCCAGGGAGCATTTTTCTTTTTTACTCAGTAATTAATGTGTTTTAAAAATGTAGAGAAGTACAATACTTCAAACAAAATATACTTAAGTAAAAGTAAAATTACAGATTTTAAAAATTACTTTAAAAAGTAAAAGTACACAAAAAAGCTAGTCAATTACAGTAACTCGAGTAAATGTAATTTGTTACTTTCCACCTCAATATTGGCCATGATGTTTATATTATCTTATTTCAGTCAGATAAAGAAATATTTTAGCTTCAAAACTAGTAAAATTACATTGATATTTATACATTTAGCGGACACTTTTAGAAACTTACACTGCATTAAAGCTATTTTTATTACTTTATGCATGTTCAGTGTGCTGGGAATCAAATGACCTTGCCGGTGTTAGGGCCATGCTGTTTGAAATTTAGGAAAGTACATAAAAAATAAACAAAATGTTTAAAACTATTTATAATATAGTTTATAAAAAAACACAATAGTTGTTAAATACACTTTTAAAATCTTATGTTCATGTTATATATTTATTGTGTGAGAAGGATTATATTTACGGTTTGGTGTTTTTACCTGATTTTTATTATTTTTGTAGTTTTTTAATTTTTTTCAGAGGTCGAATTTTGGTGAGTGAATAAGGGTTATTATATTACTATACATAGTATCTATATTATATATATTATATATAGATACGATTATTATATATATATTATCTATAAAAATATATATATAATATATAGGTAATTGTTATGATTTGTTCACAAATGAAAAAAAACACAAAAATGAAAAAATGAATGAAAAAAATTAATTTAATAAATAATAAAATTGTACAAATAATAACACCTGGACGAGGGCAAAAAAGTTCCACTGAAATCAAACAAAGACCCCCCCCCCTCTCTCTCTCTCTCTCTCTCTCTTTTCTCCATTGTTCTACTTCCGCCCCTCCTGACATCACCATCCTCTGCACTCTTTGTCATTGTATCTGCTTCTGTAGTGTGTGACTTTAAAGACGACTCTCAACTGCACTGCCAGTCTCCTCAGGGGTGCATCCTTCACATACACACTCTGCTTTCTGTTACACACACACACACACACACGCACACTTCCTGTCGGGGGCTGAGAAGGGAAGGCCAATGTTGAAATACTGTCATGCTCGACCGAACCGGCGACTCGCTGTGAAGGATCAGTGGACAGGAAAAGCAGCAAAAACCATATTTGCTGCTAAATATGAAACCTCCAGCCATGATTGGTTTCTCTCTGTTCTACTCCTAATGTCTGTTCCGTTCCACACACATACCTAGAGCAGCTATGTTGGATATGTATGTATGTAGTTATTTATTTTTGTATTTATTTATTTATCTTGGAAAAGGCTATTAAAAAAAGAAAAGAAAATATTTAAAAATGAAAGATAAAGGAAATGAACTATAATAATCTGCAAAAAGAAAGTTGTGAATACAAGTATAGGAACGTATGTAAAATCACTCATCTAAATGTGTATATCTGAAACAGACTTATTATTACCTTGATTATACACAGCAATGTATTGAAATGGGAATTGTGCATGCAATGTATGTGGCGGGGTGCTTAGATATGGTAAAGTGTTTAATTAAAAAATATTAATGTCAAAAAAGTTGCCTAAACAACCTTGGTTTTGGTACCAAGTAAAGTTTAGGGGAAACAAACTGATAACAGAATCAATATTCGAGGGCTATCTCTTAGAATATATTATTCTAACGCAAACATGCAAGTAAAAATCTTATATTTGGTAATCGGTACCTGTGAAACTAAATCCACATTTAAAACTTATATATATAAGATCTAATACATTAGTATATATTTTTTTTTTTATTGTTTTTTGTTTTTTTTAAATAAGCACATGCCTAAAATAATAGAACTATTGTTGGATTTAAGAAAGTTATTTACACAAAAACTTTGTAATACCAGTAACAGAACACATCAAGAAACAACGATGCGACAGGAAACACATCCGGAGGCCTAGAAACTACAAAGATCCGCTGGATCAACACAATAAAAAACACAAAAAACCTATAACTTTAATGCTAGACCTTTCTTCAACAACATGGGTAAGGAAACATTGAGAAAACTTCAAATGGATCAATCAAAAATCCCCTGCAAGGATATGAGCAATCACATTGATTTATTACAATACCATTCCCGCAACCACCTGTCAACCACTGCCCCTCCCAAACCCTTCCAGATCTGTTCCTTTGCCAAATACACAATAGAGAATTACTGTTGATTCAAAACAAGCCAATAAATATGGATAGGCAAGACAGGCCAAGCAGATCACGCTCCTGGTCAATATTATCAATAACACATTTATTACAGCTAACAAAAATATTCAGCCTTTCCCCGCAGCCATCCATCCTCTATCTAAATGAGGAAATATATCCATTAACGTTGGCTAAACACTTATTCAGCATGTAGCTGCATGTTTGCCAATGAATCATGATGTTGCAGATATTTTCTCCCCCACCAAGCAACAACGCAAACATCTTCTACTTCAAAGAATTTCCTCAGCAGGATGTGAGAACACTTTGCAGATGTGTATTTATTGATCTGTTGTGTAAGTGTAATAGCAACTGTTTAGGCAATTGTTATTGCTGAATATGAGTTTTGAAATACTTGATTCATTCATGTTAAATAATAATGTAGCCCCCCCCCCTTATTTGTCATCTGAAAAGTATTACACGATTAAAGCTATATTGCATAAACAAATAATTAGTATAAACATAAATCAATGGTGAAAGTTTTTTTAAAATAATTTTTATATAATTCATGCTAAATGAAGAAGAAAAATAAAATAATCCTATGATGCATATCCACTGTTAGACATAATAGATTACACAAATAACATAGCATAACTAAATTAGAGCATGAAAAGTTTGTTTTAAGAGAGTTATCTAAAAGTCTACAAGGCCAAAATTGTCCTTAGTTAAAGTTGTTGTTATGTTTGTTTGTATTATTTGCATCATTTATTTGTATTATATGCTCATAATCAGATTCCAGGTCCTTTTTATGGATTGCATGATTACATAATATTCACACAATGACAGTAAACTGTTCATAATTTATTGAATTTCCCTAATTTTGATTTCTCTTTTAAATTTTCTAAATGACATTGTTGTTTTCACGTTTATTAATATTTTTTTCTAGGACTGTCTATTTAACATGTTAATCTAATTAATTAGTTATGGAAAAAATAATGCATTCAAAAATATAATGGAAAATATCATGCCCCACCTACATCCTCTTACATTTCATACAGTTTACTGGTGACGAACATGATGCAGGGCAACAACAAACTTTGTGATGGAGCCTATAGAATGCAGTTATATGCCCCGAAAATTCAAGAGACTGGGGCAAAAATGCCCCTGTATGAGTTTTTGTCTCATATTTATATCATATGATACACAGTAGTTCAGCGATATCAGACGAGCAATGAGTATTCCAAAAATATGTCAAATAAGTTAATAGCACATTTGCACAAGTTCGCACAGTTCTCTGATGTCGGTTAATAGTCACATTGACAAACAGGTAACCAAATAAAATATTTATTTTTTAGTGTTCAGTGCTTTAATTATTTTTATTGTACATATTTATGCATTAATATATTTGCTTTTTCTCAACTCACGAACCCACTGCAGTTCTGTAACCAGTTTGGGAAACCCTGGTCCAATTTGGTGTGTGATAGATGATGGATGGATGGATGGATGGATGGATGGATGGATGGATGGATGGATGGATAGATAGATAGATAGATAGATAGATAGATAGATAGATAGATAGATAGATAGAATAGATATATAGATAGATAGATAGATAGATAGAGGAATACAGTACCAAAAATTAGTAACCTATGTTACTAATACAGTACAGTTTTCATCCTGTAATCTGTAAACAGTAACAAATGTAAGTGGTGTTCAGCATATTATCAGTATACATATATGACATTGATCTGAACTATTCAAAGTAGTTTTTGCAAATAGTAGACAGATAGTTTTATATTTTCTGAGGAAAGTGTACACAAAACACAAAGACAAATGCTAGAATGTTGCCAAGACATGTTTCGAGTGTTTTTAGTCAATTTCAGCTAGGGTGTTGGGGGTGCACGGATGCTTATAGGCCCAAGACAAAAGATCTAACTCCCAAATCTAAAAAGAGCCCAAGACCCAAGATTATATACTGGTCTCTAGATATGGCTTGCTTCAATTCTTCTATGTAGATCTGATGCATTTTTTACACCTGTTTTATTTTTGCTCACCAAGCAAAAAATCTGATTGCTTTGAAAGTAATAGTATATCTCTCTTTAGCATGCCACACCTTTTTTTAAATTCCATTAAAGTACCTTATGGTATGAACAACAGTAGTGATGCTTATGTTAGCAAACACCACTAACAAATACACTAGCAAAATTTTATATTTTTGTATATACTGTAAGTCTCTCTCACTCTTTCTCCATCTGCAAGCCTAATCATTTTTAAGGACATCCACTCTCCACCCTGCTGTTATGAATTTGCTGGCCGGGTGATTCGCCATGGCAACAGAGAGAGACAGACAGAAAGATCCCAGAAGAGATCAATACTCCAGCGCCCATCCCCCTCACCCGTACCTGCACATCTCATAACAGTTTAACACAGGACAACACCACGTGAACTGATTCATATAGTCACAAAGCTAATATCACTTTCAAGCGCTGTTACAGAGAGGACACATTGTTTTGAATTATCCTTCACATTTCAGTACTCAAGGACCCAAACAAAGAAAATCCAGTCAAAGTGTGCTACTACACAGGCCTGGCAAAAGCAGTTTTTCTGGGGACCAAGATCACAGACAACTAATAAAGTCTGGCTATGTTGTTTTAGCACGGAGTTTACTAAAACAATTTCACAAATCTGTACGCATGGAATATTTTGTATAATACAATACATTGTATATTTTGTTCTGAAGTGATCATTTCATTTTTTTTTTTTTTGTAAAGGCAAATACATTCATTAATAATACTTATTTCCGTAGAAGTTGTCATGCTTGCCCAGAAAATTATATCAATATACTAATCCTCCAATACATGACTTTAACTGATTTGAGTGGTAAGTAAAATACAGGTTTTTATGGATTAATATGCACTAAAGGGGTGCAACTGTTGTGAATTCACCCTTTTGGCCTTTGTTCAACAAGATATTAGACTCAAATTGATTTATTTTCTTAACTGTTGTGTTTTGAAAAATCCATCATATTTGAGTACCAATTTAGCCCTAAGGCAAGAAAGACGACCACAGAGAAAAGACTGGTGGTTTATCTGGCTGCACAAGGCCTGGAAGATAGAATGCAACTAAAAGGCAGGACAGTCTGTGCCTCGATCCCTAAAGGTCAGAGTGCATGAGTGAATAATGAATGAGATATACTGACACTTTGACACTGGAGTGAACAGGGGTCATGAACACAAATATACACACACAAGCATACACACAACAGCAAATGCACTTGCTAAATGCATGACGTGCATCTTTTCCACAGAGAATTTTATGAGAATATTCGACTGAGAATGTTCGTGAGCTAATGGAATAGCCTTTTATCTCTTGTTTTGTGACAGTAGAGGACACATACACATGAATAATCCAGAGAGAACATAATGGTCCCCATGAGGAAAAATGTATAGGTTAAATGTAGTTATCTCAGTATAAAACAGTAAGTTGATGGAAAGTCCCCATCATGATAAATAAACAAACATGTGTGTGTGTCTGTGTGTGTGTAGAGTTTATATATTAGGGCTGGGGAAAATAATGTGTTAAATTATGCAGTTAATATTGGCTGTTTAAAGGTGGAGTATGAAAGATTTATCTCTAGTAGCAGTTGACTAAAATTTCAAGGTACTACAAGGAACATTGTCTTGATAAATATGTGAGTTGGGCTTCTGTTTAGCTTTTCAGCATGAATGAATATGGATGAATATGAATATGATATGGATGAATATGAAAATTTGAGGTGTACCAGTGGTTACAGGAGCATGACATTGCTGTTCCCTAGAGCTCATCTCTGAGGCGATCCTGCCCCTCATCATGCACTACACTCATCTTCCTGGACACGGAAGCTCTTCCTTCTTCTGCTGCTGGTTCTGTCCAGATTAGCAGATTGCTTAGCTCTGGTAATCTATCATAATTGATTCCCTGATTTCATCCAGTCCCCTGACACCTCCTTCTTCGCTGGTCCCGTCTAACATCTATGAATAACCTGTTTCGTTCAGTTACCTAGCCCTTCCTCCTTTACAGGTTTTGACCCTGCCAGATCCAGGTTTGCAGAGTCATGGCCCAAATCAAGAACTTCCAACCTTCTGACTCCACTTCAACCCTCTGAGCCCTTGATTCCACCTTGACGCTCTCCACTTGCCACTGGAGAGTTCATAAGAAACTCACATCCTACAGCCTTCACCTACTACTGATCCATTCCTTTCATGACTTTTGTAAATTCTCTCCTTGCACCAACAAAATTGTTTCCTTGGTCAGAAAAGCTGAAATGTGGTTGTTCTTTGGGAGTATTGCTGTGCACTTCATATGTGAGTGTATTGTGGCTTGAGCCTCTGGATACCTTCTTCGTCCAAGAATGGACTTAACTTGTACAGCCTACTGTCTTTGGTCTTGGAAATTACTTTCTTTAACATAAAGCTATATATTTAATCTGAAAATGCTTCTTCTTGACCTAGCTTAATAAAAGCAAGTCCTTTCTAATAGGTTTCCCTCTTTTCTTAGACTTTCATTGGTTCTTTGCTTTATTGCTTTGTAATTTTTGGCAACTGCCTTTACTCCATTTGACCAATCAGTGAATTTCTGTAGGTGATCCAGTAATGATCTGCCTTGCTTTTGGCTTAGTGTTCCAAACAAGAGCCCTGCATAGTTCTGGATTATCTTTCTTTAATTTTCTCCACCTTACATTTTCTGTCAGGTAATTTCTTTGGCATAGATACTTTATTGTTGTGAACCAGTTTAAGGTCTTAAGTTGCATACTTTTTGACCATGGTAACTTGAAATTTCAGATCCTGATACTGACGTTTTCCGGAATTTCCTTGTCCCAGCCAATCTGCCCTCTACAATTTGCTGGAGTATCTGTTTTGTTTTTGTTTTTTCAAAAAGGACAACAGATGCCTTGAACCCCAGGCCATTACATACAGAAGCTATAATAGAGTGCCTCCCACTTTTTGTTAGTGCATTGCATTTTACAGAATGTTTTACTTAATGAGTCACTCCACACAAAGAGCTCTCTGCTTGTGCAGTAAACTTAAATCTGTGTCTAGATCTTTGAATGCAGCGTGTTCTTCTGGGATGATTGCCATCACATTCTCACTGTTGGTCATCACTGGCTGATTATCTCTAAAAAAAAACAAATATACTGATTAAGAAACATTTTTCTTTATTTCTTGAAATCAATGTTTCATATTATTAGCATAATTTGTTATTGCTTCCTAATTGCTTTAAATAACTCTTAAACCCTAAACTTTAAAGTGTTTAAGCTTGGCCAGAGAATAAGAACACATGCAAAACATAGATCCAATTAAAAAATTGAAAAGAAGGGTGGTTACTCACTGACCCAAGTGAAAGCATTTTCACATGTCTCACCTGGTTTGCCCGCACTCCCCATCCAGGCACCTTGGTGCATTATGGGATACGAAGGGCCTTCGAACTGTTTGCTAAACAAAAGTTGTAGAAATATCATTGGTAATCCCATTGTGAGTCTTTTAGCAGAGAAACATGCAGACTTCTTATTGAAATATTGAACCAGCTGCAATGATTTGAAATGGTTCTGTCTGTCTATAGCAGCTATGGAAGCTGGGAGGATGCAATCACCGCACACACGCCAAGGCCCTAGCATCAATAATGAAAGCAAATTTACTTTTATTTGATATATCACAGGATACTTCATTCATAGCAGTCTATTCATCATTGACAGGGTTTGCACTCTCAATGTGAGCAGAGAGAGGTGCATTAGAAAGATGGAAGCAGTTATTAGATTACACCAGGCCTCTATGTCACCCCACTCTTCACAAGCTCACAACTTCTCCTTTATTAGACCTGCATGCATTTATCTGCTTTCAACACACACACACACACACACACACACACACACACACACACACACAACACACCACCACAACACACACACACACGTTTGTTATCTATCCTGATGGGGATTTTCCATCAACTTACTGTTTTATACTGATATAACTAAATTTATCCTATGCATTTTGGGGTTTTCATTCAGATATCATTTAGTTTCTTAATTAAGCTGTTTTCCTCATGGGGACCATTATATATATAAAATTTAAATACAATTTGCAGTTTCTGCAAAATGTTAATTATTTTTCCAAAAATAAGAGGGATAATAAAAAATGCATGCTATTTTTTAGTGCTGACCTGAATAAGATATTTCACATAAAAAAAATGTTTACATATAGTCCACAAGAGAAAAATAATAGCTGAATTTATAAAAATGACCCCATTCAAAAGTTTGCATACGCTTGATTCTTAATACTGTGTTGTTACCTGGATGATCCACAGCTGTTTTTTTGTTTTGTTTTGCAATAGTTCATGATGATTCCCTCCTTTGTCCTGAACAGTTAAACTGCCTGCTGTTCTTCAGGAAAATCCTTCAGGTCCCACAAATTCTTTGGTTTTCCAGCATCTTTTGCGTATTTGAACCCTCTCCAATAATGATTGTATGATTCTGAGATGCATCTTTTCACACTGAGGACAACTGAGGGGACTCATATGCAACTATTACAGAAATTTCAAATGCTCACTGATGCTCCAGAAGAAAAACGATGCATATAGATATTACTACATGTCTAAGCCAATACAGATAGCACTGATCATGATGCCGATACTGGCAAAAAAACAAAACAAAACTATCATATTAAATATTAATGATTTATTTCAGATATGATAAAAACACTTAAATAAAAATGTTTGTATACAGCTCAATTGCACACAAGGTGCAAAAAAAAATACTTCTATCTAGTGGGTAGTTTTTTAGAAATACTAAATGTCTTTATGATAGATTTATTTGAACCACTGATCAATATAAATGATACATTCTCTATTATAGATCAGTGGTTAAAATATATTTGAAGAGTTTGGTTCCAAAACGCGATAAACGCCATTTTTAAAAATGGAGTTTCCGCCAAAATCATTATTGTATCTGGTCGGTATTGAAAAGTACATTTTAAATTTTCCAATTCCAATTTTCCAATTCCAAACCGCGACAAATGCCAGTCTCCCTTCTCTGCAGAATGTGATACATCCGCTCAACCAATCACAGCGCACCATTCCACGCACTGTAGACAGTAACTGACAAGCTACGCAATATCGCGTTCATAATCGCAGGCGATACATCACCGATAATGAACGCGATATTGCGTAGCTTGTCAGTGATCTACGGCTCTGTCTCTGTGCAGTAAATGCTGCTCCATCTGAAAGCATCTGATGCGAGAGTTGGACAATCACAAGGCGATTTATGGTGCAGCCCTAAAAAAATTAATAATTTTGATGGCATTGATGAACCTGTGGTGGTTTCTGCAGTGGGGAAGAAATGTAAGCTATTAATAAGATTAGCATTGACCAAGTTCAGAGGCTGTCATATGTGGATCAACTTACTTTGTTTTGTATTTTCAACAGTTTCAATATAAAAAATATTTTTTAAATATATATATATATAAAAAAATATATAAGTTTTTATAATATATCTTTGAAAATCAAAATCTGGATTTTAATTTTTAATGTTATTATAACCTAAAGATGCAATGTGAAAGTTTAGAACAGAAAATAGTGGTTTTCATCTTGCCACATTCTTGGTAAAGAAAACACATTTTTACTCAAATTAATCTAAATGGATTTATAGCGTTTTGGAACCAAACTCTTGTCTTATTTGACATCTTGAAATGCTGATTAAGTGATTATATTAAGTCATAAGGTCAAATAAAACCAATGTTAATGGCGCTGCGTTAATGTGTTATTACTGATTAATATTATATAGGCCAATACCGATATAATATAGTGTTGGTCAAATATTGCTAATTTCAGGGAACACATTTTGTCACCTTGAAATTATAAGGTTCTCTCTGCATTCTGAGCAATTTTGAGATATTGAGCTTCAAAGTTTTTGTTTGATTTGCTATATTCTCATAGCTTTGTAGAAGAACCCTTTTGTTTAAAAAAAAAAAGGCCCAAAATGTACACAGCTTACAAAAGAAACATCACATAATATAAATAAGTTGTCAGAATAAGAATATGTGAATAACTCCATTTTGACAAAAATGTCAGATAGAAGCTTATAATTCCAAGGCGACGATTTGTCCACAAACTTTAAGTAAAATTTACATACACATGCTTGGTTAAAGGTGCCATCAGAGCAATGGGCCTGTGAGCTCACTAATATCCTGAAACCCATAAACAGCACTGTAACGAATCAGCTCATGGGAAATATGAATAATTAATCATAACTAATTATGATTAATTATTAATACTTTAGATCCACTGTAGATATTTAGCTAACCACTCAGGATCAACTGTCTTGTCAATTCCAAGAACATTAATTTCCTGGTTAAGGGAAAAAACTTCTTACTGTAAATCTGCATGATTAAGTGACTCCAGTTATGAGCAAACAATGAACCACGTCAAGTGTGATACAAGTAAGGTTTTATTAACTACATAAACACTTAAACTAGTCTAGCATACTACATAAACACATAAACTGGTCTAACATCCTACATAAACACATAAACTGGTCTAACATACACATACACACACACACACACACGCATACAGTTGTTATAGGAAAGGGTTAAAGCTTAACTCAGTACAGAGAAGAGAAATAAGGAATGAAATTATGGAACTATTTGCATATTCAGCAGATCTACACTTGAGTGAAACGTCAGATTCTTAGTTCAAACACACCTTTGTAAAAAGGTGCAAATGATACCTAATGTATCAATTAATAAGACTAAGTTTGGATACTTGCAAGTCTCGTCTGTCTGAAAGAAAGGCTTGATGCAATCTGAAAGTCCCAGTGATCCTTGCTGAAGTTGGTCGATGAAAAGAACCAGTTTTGAGTCAGAGAATCTTGATAAATGGAAAGGTCGAGGCCGAAGGCCTGGCGCACAAACTTATCATGTCCTGGAGCATTGGAGCTCACATCTTCTCAGAACCAAACAGAACCACCGAACCTGGGCTTGTCCCTGGAGCGGGGCCTTTAAGGTCAGATAAGATCCCCGCCTCTCAAGATGGGCTTGTCCAATGAGAAAGGCAGAAATTCCAAGCGGGAGGTTGCAATTGCTGGAGGGTTTACGACCCTTTGTTTGAGGGCATGGTAATTTGCAAATGTAGCTTGGATCAAAATTACTAAAGACTCTTAGAACACTAATATGTTGCGTAGGTGTAAACATACAATATACACTCTCAATTAGATCATCCGAATACGAATGAATAGAGACCAAACACGTTATATGTAAGGTTACATGGAAGAGTGGTTCTATCCTAAACATGCATAAAATAGTCTACAATACAACAGATAATATACAAGACAGCATTAATATACACAATGACCTGAAGGATATGTGTGTTCATTCAAAGAAAGGTTTTCCTATGAATTAATTAGTAGAAAAGTCCATTTCTACTGTGCATTGTGCCTCTTCCTATGGAACATGCAGTGATTTTCCCTGCTCACATTCCATGAGGTCGTAAAATGGTGTCAGGGTTGCCATGGTTTGGTGTCATTTGCAGACATCCTGGCATCCAGTTTATTGGGTGAGGGGACTGTGGCGATTTGTTAATCTAATGAAGAACTGATTTGTTAAATCAAATGAAAAATTGTGTGTTTGATTGGTCCAGACGCTACAGCACATAGCCTATCAGAGTATGGGACTTAATAACCAACCGAGGCTAATATTCTTCCTGCTGCTAAATCACAAACAACAGCCTTTAATTCACTTTTAAAGAGCTTGATCCTGTCAGATATGCCTCCCGAGTTAAATCAGTGCTGATGTGAGTGTGTTTTCATGCTGTCTGTCTGCCTGGGCATCTCTCTCTTTCTCATCATACTGATTGCCTGATGCAGTGGTGAGCAAACTTAAGTGAATTGCACATCTTCAATCTTCTCCAATCACTTAAGGCTGCAGTGCAGTGGCGGCTATCCATCATCTGTGGCCTGAAACATCTGGTGGATCAGCAGCATGGGACCCACAACTAAATGATAGTAAAATGTATGATAACATTCTGTGCTAAAGCTGCACTGCACCACTTCAACATGAACAAAGTTCTGAATTATGTTCAATATTATATAGTTGCCCGAAAATGGATTTGGCATTTAAGCAACACTTTGTTGCTTAATCTATGATTGTCATTGGATATTAAACCAAATGTCATCTGCAAACAAATGAGCAGAGATAACATCAGTCTTCTGAGCCATTTTTGCTGTGACTTTTAGAGCATGTTTACACTTGGCAGATTTGGTTAAATTAAAATGCATTCAGGTGCGATTGCTCTGTTAGTGTTTTTTTTTTTTAATATAAGTGTGCACGCTGCCATCTAAACTTTGGTCTGCCTCCAAACAAACTCTTTATATGAATGCTTCATGGACTAAAGACATCTAAAACAACCAACAACAGGATGTGACGTCACAAGATGCAAACCTAAAAAGGAAAAATGCTCAAGCATATCCGGTTCTTCTCATCATAGAAGCTATATTGCCCATTACTGTTCAGTACAGGTGTTGTAACCGCCGTCTCCTAACAGCAGATCTCTGTAAGGATTTCCTTTTGATTATTTTACACATTTTCTTTGTGAGTTGGTAAAAATACCACTATATGTACACACATACAACCAGTGCATTTAGCCCAGCACACATAATTGTTTTGGATGTTTGGTAACTTCACAAAATGTACATCAAAAACTTGTCCAGAGAAGTTCTGACAGTATCCTTATGCCTTTTGTTTTGTATCATAAGGTTCAGTGTAAGCGAACCAGGACTAAATGTTTTTTTTTTTTTTGGGTCTTGACCAAAGGATCCAAGTGACTCTAACTACAAGAGTAAACACAGGCAACTGGTCCAAGTGTACATTTTTTGTATATATACAGTATGAAGTCAGTTCAATTCAAGTTCACAAAAGTGTTCTCAAATCAACTATGAACATGATCTATCTGACATCCATGTGTTACAATACTTACATTACACATTGCACTGTTTAATTAATCTCTATCAATCTCTGAATCATTACTTTTCAATCTTAACCTTTTCATAATAAATTTACGTAACTGATTTTCCGTATAAATGCTATGACCATTAACAAATCACGAGAATTTATAAGAAACAAACAAGCAGTTTTATTGTGTTAGAGACATGAGTTGTGGATCACCTCCACTGACTGTCATTGTTTAATAGATCTCTGTCTGAGCACAGGCCCTTGTACAAGGATCTTGGCCACATGGCACTAGGACTACAGTACAGTGGCTTATTACTAAATGCCTGACCTGCTTCCAACCCCTTTTACATGGTGCAAAGAAGCTATCTGCTGACAGCTCACTCCTCATTTCATGATGGCAGCATAGTAGCATTAATCTGTTCCATTAAAAAAGGAATGAATACACCTGACATAATGCCAGTGAGATGTAGATTGGTTTAAAAAAAAAAAACAGCTAAATGAAAATAGGGAAAGGGTGACACTCAGCTTATGTTGGACAATTGAACCAATATTTTCTAATGTTTTTACTGTATATTTGTGTTGAATCTTTAGTGTGTTTGACAGCTGCTCTGCGATGTGAAATACCAAATAATTCAGTTCTATTCAAAGGAAAACATTTCCTTTTTTATGTGATGCTTGATTTCATGGATATGATTGAAGTTTCCTTAAAGGGAAAACTATTGCTCTTCCATAGTTTGCAAATGTTCTTCTTGTTCTTGATTATTTCTCCTAAAATGCCTTAAATAAAAATAAATAAAAAATAGAAACAAATCAGATACACATATACATCATTTTAAAATCCTGATCTGGTACTCCAGAAGCATTTCTTATTACCATTATTAATTGAGCACCAAGTCAGCATATTAGAATGATTTTTTGAAGGATCATGTCAGACAGTGAAGATGGAGTAAATTCTGCTTTGCCATCACATGAATATTTTAAAATAAGTTAAAATAAAAATTGTAATAATATTTCACAATATTACTGTTTTTACTGCGTTATAATCAAATAAATGCATCTTTTAGCATATATATATATATCTATATAACGCTGGCGATAATTTTTTTTCAGTTTATTTGTTTACAATGTATACATCATTTTTTAACAAAAAAATAAACTTACAAAAATAATAAACATACAACTGTATTTATAAAAATTTTAATGTTAGGTGGGATTAATTGTGATTAATTGAGATTCATTTCAGAAAAATTTTTATTGTTTTTTTTTAATCGATTGACAACACAATATATATATATATAACTGGTGGCATATTTGAATGCTGGCTAAATATGACAGACTAAATATTATATTTCTCTCTTTGCTGGGCTCTCTCTCTTTCATCATCTTCTTCCGCAGATCTGCGTCCGGTTCGAAAGGTGAGACAGGTGTTGTGTTTCCAACTTTTTTTTTTGTTATGAATGGCTGAAATGGGCAACATTCTATAATAGATACATTTAAAATGAACTAAAAATCAGGCCATCACCTCGAATCTGTGGTTAATATTTCAGGCATGCAAATGAACAATATTTCATTGATTAGTGTAGGTGAGCACCAAGCCATGCAGGTCAGCTTTGTCTCCATGACAACAGCATTCACCTCATTATGTTGACATGTTTGGAAGGAGCTAAGCAGCCATGGACCTTTTTTTTTAGGCTGGCTGGTTCGCAGCATCCTTTATATTCAAATAAATCAAAGTATAGTAAGGCGAACAGATACCTGGAATCTTGTTGAAAGGGGTGTGTGCAATTTTTTTATTTATATGCCAAAACATTTTCTACAGTGCTGGTTTAATAGAAAACTATAAGTACACCTTTCATCAACTGACTTTCTGAGGAGTGTAAACACTGTTGCTCTGTGGCACAATCAGAAAATTGTATGGATTGATTGGCAGTCTGACATGTCAAATTCTGCAGGCACAAAAGAGATTGTCTTATGGACCTGATTGATACCTCAAATTGAGCAGCTTTCTTAGCAGAAATTAGTCATATTTGTTTGGAGAAATTACAGCACAACAAAGAAATAAAAATAAACTGGAGAAAACACTCTGGTTACTAATGTAACCTCGGTTCCCTGAGATAAGTGAACGAGCGTTGCGTTGCGTTGCTGATGATTTTTGGGAAAATCCTGTTATACTGAAGCCTGATTTGTTCACAGTCGTGTAACTGCACAAACCAATGGCATGTCAACCCGCCAAAAGGGAAGGAGCTGACCACTATATAATTTGAAGTGACCGTTATAAATTCATGTGCAGCCTTAAAACACGGAAGCCTATGCAATGCTTGTTTCCTTATCTCAGGGAACCGAGGTTACGTTATGCTACTGGAGCATTCCCTTTTGAACGGTCCCTCCCGTTGCAACACTGACGCTTATGGGAACGCATCCAATAGTGCCGTGCTATAAGCAAGTGCAGAACAAAGCCGCTTTGCGAGCCCAGGCCCAGAGCACTCATACTGAGGGTTCCTATAAGCATGATCAAATAATGAGACCCGAGGCACTTAGGCTGAGGACTACATAACATAACTTTCTCCACTTATAAGGCGATTAGGTAGAATTAAGCGGACAAGATCCATGCCTGCAAGGCAAGGATGTCCAAGTTATAAAATCTATTGATGTAGATGTGGTATCTTCTGGACCAATCAAACATACAATTTTTCATTTGATTTAACAAATACTCTGTAACACCCCTCAGTTAACAAGCCATATGAGGACCTATGGACCCTTCCCCCCGAAATGCGTAACACCCCAGGAAGCCGAACAGGCCCCTGGTTCCATGGCAACCAACGCGGATATCACTGGGTTTATTGCCCAGAGGAATGTGAGCAGAGAGACTCTCACTGCATTTTCCATAGCAAGAGGCACAATGCACAGTAGAAATAGACTTTTCTACTAATTAATTAATAGGAAAACCTTTCTTTGAATGAACAGTGTATCCTTCAGGTCATTGTGTATATTATTGTCATCGTGTGTTTTGTCTTTGAGATTGTATACTGTTTTATGCAGGCTTATGATCGAAACACTCATTCCTGTCATCTTACATATATATATAACCCTACCATTTTTAGTATCTATGAATTAGTATTAGGATGATATAATTGAGAGTGTATATTGAATGTCTATACCTATGCAACATATTAGTGTTCTAATAATCTTTACTTGTTTGTGCATCAACACCCAAGCGAATTACATATGCAAATTATCATGCCCTCGAACATAGGGTCGTAAAACCCTCCAGCAATTGTAACCTCCTGCTTGAAATTTCTTCCCTTCTCATTGGACAAGCCCACCTTGAGAAGCGTGACTCTTCCGAGACCTTAAAGGCATCACCCCATGTGACCCACCCAGAGTCGGTGGTTCTGTTAGGTTATGAGAAAATGTGAGCTACAACGCTCCAGGACAACCTAAGTTTTGTGCCAGGCCTTCGGCCCTGACTTTTCCATTCACCAAAAGAAAAATCATCTACTCAAAACTGGTTTCTTTAAATCAACAATTCACAAGACCCACGGGTGCCTTCGGATTGCCATCAGCCTTTTCTCTCAGACCGATGAGACTTGCTATCCAACTTGTCATATTCTTGACACATTATGTATCTTTTCACCCTTTTTACAAAGGTGTGTTTGAACTAAAAATCCGATGTTTCCCTCAGGTGTAAATCTGCTGAATATGCAAATGGTTCAATAACTTCATATTCTTATTTCTCTTCTCTTTAATGGGTTAAGCTTTAACCCTTTCCTATACAAACTGTGTTGTGTGTGTGTGTGTGTGTATGTTGTGTGTTATACCATTTTAGTTTTATGTAGTGGTTAGACCCATTTTCTGTTTTATGTGTGTGTTAGAACCAGTTTGTGTTTCTGTATGTTAGACTAGTTAAGTGTTTATGTAGTTAATAAAACTTACTTGTATCACACTTGACGTTGTTCACTTTTTGCTCTAACGGGAGTCACTAATCATGCAGATTTACGCTACACGCTTTGTAGAATTGTACAGTAAGGAAGTTATTTCCCTTGACCAGGAAATTAAAGTTCTTAGAATTGACAGACAGTTGACCCTGAGAGGTCAGCTAAATATCTACAGCGGATCTAAATATTTATAATTAATTATAACTAGTTATGATTAATTATTCATATTTCCCCATGAGCTAATTCGCTACCCGGGCAAGACCAGCCCAGCAGCCACACAAATCACCATAAATACAGCATTACCAAACCCCATGAGGATCCCGATTCAATATCCTAGCTCCTTCCCTCAGAAACTTAACGACTAAGTTGTTTCTGCTGACTGATTGGCCAGCCACAAGAGAATGATTCGCCACGATGGCTGCCACATATTTGAGTGTGGAAAGGGTATGCCTCTTATCCAGCAGCTCTTGTAGAAAGGTTAACACGTAGGACACATCACACGATGAAGGTTCCTGGTTCTGTGCTGCACACTAGTCAGAAAAGACTGACCATTTAAGGATGTAAAGATGTCTTGTAGACAGAGCTCTAGCCTCTAAAATGGTATTAGTTACACTCGCGGGGAGCTCCAAAGGCTCCCCTTGAGGGGCCAAACATGAAGGCTCCACAGCTCTGGCAGAGGATGCCAAATCATACCCTTCTCTTGTGACAGAAGGTCCTCCCTTAGTGGTATTGACCAAGGGGCTGTTGATAGCAGCTGAATCAACTCAGGGAACCACATCTGATTCCTCCAGAGCCTTGGTGATTGATAAAGGCTACCATCATCATTATGTTGTTCAGAATGTACCAGGACGTGGTGCCACCTTAAGGCCGTTAGGAAGGTTTTTAGGGCTTGAAAAACTGCCATTATTTCGAGGCAGTTGATGTGCAAGCATTGCTCCAGGTTTGAGCAGGAGCTAAACATTGGTCTGCTCTTGTACAGAGCTCCCAAACCCGAGTTGGAGGCATCTCTTGTGACCACCTTCCATTTGGAGGTCAGTCCCACTGGGACACCTGATTGAAAAAGGAAAGGAGTTTTCCAAGTGATGCAGTGGTGGGTTACCCTGAGATGAATACCTCCCAGGCGCCAAGCGTGGTACGGAACATGGGCATTGAGCCAATACTGAAGAGGCTGCATGTGAAGCAGGCACACAGGAATCACAGAGGAAGTGACCGACATGAGGCCGAGCATCCTCTGGAAAACCCTGAGGAGAACGTGAAATCCCCAGTTTGAAAGATGCCTCCAGCCCTGAATAGTCAGGGAGCGTTCCAACGTGATCCATGCCCACATTCAGGCAGAATCAATAACTGTCCCCAGAAAGACCAGTCGCTGGCTGGGAGACAAAGAGTTCTTGGCTAAATTGATTCTCAACCCAAGCCACTCCAGGTGGATGAGCAGCAGCAACCTGTGAGCGATGAGTTCCTGTTCTGATCTGCCTAATGCCGAGTTCACACTGCACGATTTTCAAACTCGTCGGATTGCCGTTGTTTTCACACTGCGTGACTATCTGGGGTAGCATTCAGTTGCTGCTTTGTTCACACTGCACGATGGATCGGCGACAGGGGGTTTCACATTGCATGACTTCACAATAGGAAGAATCGCCGACAGCTCTGTCTGGTGCAAGGTTGCCAGGTTTTCGCTACAAAACCTGCCCAATTACTACTCAAAACTAGCCTGAAAATAACCCAATTGCTTTCAAGGGGGTCCCCCAGTAAAATACAAATTTATAAAATAAATTAAAATAAAATGCGTTCGGGGGGTAAAATACAAATTTTTTTGGCGGGGTTCTCCTGGTACAATTCACATTCCAGGGCCTAAATATCACGTTATTGGGGTCGCTTCAACCTGCTGACATAAAAATCAACCGGCGGCAATCGCGGATTTGGCAACACTGGTCCGCAAACTACGTTTCATATAACTCCTCCTCGAAACTTCCCGCTGCCCTGTATCTTGGTCTCTCGTTGGCTGTAGGTCATCGCCGATGTATGTTTCAGTCAGAACTTTTTTCACACAGCAGGATTTTGAATCGCCAACAGGTCCAGATTTTTAGCATGCCAAATATTTCACAGGCGTCGGCGACGTGTCGGCGATTCCCTCAGATCGCGTCTTTGATAATTCACACTGCGTGATTGTCACTCGCGTGAACGAGCACCGATTTGCCTCCGATTTCGGGCATTTGTCGGCGATTTCGCAAAACCTGTCGGCGAGTGAAAAATCGGGCTAAAATCGTGCTGTGTGAACTCGGCATAAGACAAAAAAAAAAAACAAAAAAAAAAAAAAAAAAAAAAAACAAAAAAAAACAAAAAAAACCAAAAACAAAAAAAAAAACAAAAAAAAAACAAAAAAAAAAAAAAAAAAAAAAAAAAAAAAAAAAAAAAAAAAAAAAAAAAAAAAAAAAAAAAAAAAAAAAAAAAAAAAAAAAAAAAAAAAAAAAAAAAAAAAAAAAAAAAACAAAAAACAAAAAAAAAAAAAAAAAAAAAAAAAAAAAAAAAACACACAAAAAAAAAAAAAAGCAAAACAAAAAAAAAAAAAAAAAAAAAAAAAAAACAAAACAAAAAAAGCCCATGTCGAGGTAATTCAAAATACTGATTCCCATCTGTCTCAGAAGGGAAAGAGCTGCGTCTATGCACTTTGTAAAAGTGCATGGGGCCAGAGACAGTCAGAATGGCAGGACTATATACTGATAGGCCATTCCTTTGAACGCGAATCTCAGCGAGCAGTTCAGATGCGTGAGATTGAGAATGGGTCTGAGCCTGCAATCTTTCTTGGGAAGTAACGGCTGTAAAAGCCTGACTCGCTGTTTGAGTATTTTGACCTGAAATACTTTGAGCACCACCATTGAATGGTAAGAGTAATAGAAGTAGAAGGATTAGTATGCGCCGAGTAGGGGGCGCACCACATCCTGGTGAGTTTCGCATGAACTGATGGCAGGAAGAAGGCGGGCCGTTGGCAGGAGGAATGTTGGAGGCATCCCTTCAGGTACCACTTGTCAGGTACCACAAGCCGCTCACAGCTGACGAGGGGCACTGATGCTGATCCTCATGTGTGAAGCACACAGGCGAATCGTGATGTTGGGGGGAGAGTGAAGCATGCGGGAGCTGCACCCATGTGAGTTCACTCGAGCCCAGTGTTTGAGCCCCGCTGCTCAACTGTTTCTTTCTAGGAAGAGTGGAAACAGGAGAGCAGAGCGGGGAGGACTGCTTTCATTAAAGAAGGCAATCCGTGAGCGGAGAAGTGCGAGACTCATGCTCTCATAGTGAGAGCATTCAGTCTCAGTGAGCGTGCAGTCTCTGCGTGCCCAGAAATGTACCCCTCACCATTCCCAACTACATTGTGCAGGGAAGCCGCACTGGCAGCGTGACAGTTGTAACAATGTTGCTGAAAATTTGCTCAGCTTTGCTCTTAAATGCACCGATGCCACAGAGATGGCTTCGTCTTCTTCCGGGCTGAGCTTCTTCCTTCTTCGGCTTCTTGCTTGCAGAGTCAGCGAGGAGACGATCTTCATCACTGAAGGAGAAAATCCTGGCTAAATGGTGCTCAAAGCAAACTTATATAGCAGTCGGCTCCTACCCTTTTGGCGGGTTGAACTGCTATTGGTTTGTGCAGTTTACCCGAATGTGAACAAATCAGGCTTCATTATCAGAGTAAACAGGAGTTTCCCCATGAGTCTCAAGTAACGCAATGGGACAGACCGTTCGAAAGGAAACCAGAAACTTTAAAAAAAAATGTAATTTAACATTAATGGCAATGTATAGGTCATTTTCTATGCCATTAAAGTGAAATAACTGAACATAAATATAGGAGCTTGATAGAAATGCTAATTTTAGAAGAAATTTTCAGTTGGCACTTAGAGGCTTTGCATCTGAACTCTTCATATATATACATATATATGTATATATATACTGTATATACAGTATATATATATATAATATATATATATTATATATATATATCATATATATATATATATATATATAATGAGACAATATATAGATACATATACAACATATATATATATATATCCATCCATATATATATATTATATATATATAAATTTATATATACAGATAATATGATATATATACTATATATAGATATATATACAATTATATATATATATATATATATTGTATATATATATATTATATATATTATATATATATATATATAAAAAAAATATATATATATATATATATTACATATATATATATTCTTACCATATATATATATATATATATATAGATATATATAATATATATATATAATATATTGTTGTACCCCTGAAAGGTACAATTTTTGCAGTTTTTTTCCCTGGAATGTATGAAGATTAAATATTAAACATTATAGTTTCATATTTTAATAATAAAGAGATTTTTGGAAAAAAAATTCAATGAAATACGAGGATAGGAAACAAACAGTCAGTGCTTGGTAGATTACTTACAAATTGTAGTCTGTTACTGATTACAAATTTCATGATGAAAATGGCAGACAGTAATCCAGTGGTGAACAGTAACAAAGTATTTTTTACTCTGATACTGTACTTAAGTGTAATGTGGTGTTTTGTTTCATGTTCATGTTTTCCATGTCTTTTATTTTGTAATTGTTTCATGGTCCATGTTAGTGTCATGCTTCCCTTGCCTCATGTCTCTCTGCTTTGTGTATGTGTCATGTTCTGATTGGTTTTCTAGGTCATGTGTCTTGTTTCCCATTTGTTTGTTCTTGTCATGTGACCCTCCTTGTCTGCTATAAGTAGCTTCATGTTGCCATTGTGCCCTCGTCGTGTATTGAATGTATTTAGCCCGCTGTTGGTGAGTCTAGTCCGTTTATGTCAAGTCTGCTCATGCTAAGTCTGTTCAAGTCAAGTCAAGTCTATTCATGTCAAGTCTGTTCATGTCAAGTATGTTCATGTCAAGTCAAGTCAAGTCTGTGTCTTGGATTATTGTTTGGATGTTTGGATCACTCTGTAAATAAACTGCACTTGGGTTCTCACTACGCTCGCCTTCAGTGGATTGATTCTTTACAGAATACACGACCAGCAAAATGAACCCAGCAGATCATCTTGTTCGCCTCCCTCAAGGTAATCGCTCCATTGAGGAATATGTTCAGGACTTTTGTGGACTCTATCACCAAGTGGATTTTAATGAAACGTTCCTAAAAGACATTTTCCGCTTTGGTTTAAGGACATGCCACGGTTATCAACGTCAGACCCACACTGGTCATAGAAAATAAATTTACTTTGCCTTGTTGCTGGCTGATTCACCCTTCACTGTGGGTGTCGTGGAGGAACATGCCACTTCCCCAAAGCCTGTTCACGTCATGCCTGCCAAGCCACAGCCTTCTCACGTCATGCCTGCCAAGCCACAGCCTTCTCACATCATGCCTGCCAAGCCACAGCCTTCTCACGTCATGCCTGCTAAGCCAAAGCCTGCTAACGTCACGCCTGCTACTCCAGGACCTGCTAACACCATGCCAGTTAAGTCCAAATTTACTCATGTCATGTCCACCATGTTAAAACCTGATCACGTCATGTCTGCCAAGCCAGAGTCCGCTAACGTCATGTCTGCTACCCAAGGTCCTCTTCACGTCACATCTGCCAAGCCAGAGCTTGCTCACAAGATGGCCGCCACGCCTGAGTCCCCGGCCAAGATGGTCGCCACGCCTGAGTCCCCGGCCAAGATGGCCGCCATGTCTGAGGCTCTCCACGTCGCGACTATCCCCAAGTTTTCCCCTAAGGATTTTTTTGGGGGGGGCTATAGTAGCCAAGCTCCTGCAAATGCGGAGCTTGGGCCAAGACTCAAAGGACTGATTGCTAGTGTGATGGACCCACCTCTGATGTCGGTGCGAGCTGCAGGCATCCCGGCGACGTCGGCACTCTCAAGCCCCGCCATCTTAGAGGTCATGCCACACTCTGCTGCCCTTCCTGTAATGGTGGTCACTATTTTGAGTGTGTGGGCTGCACACTGCACTCCTGAGGCCTCTCCTGACCACGAGTCTGCTCCTGAGGCCTCTCCTGTCCACGAGTCTGCTCCTGAGGTCTCTCCTGTCCACAAATCCGCTGCAGAACCTCCAGAGGTGGCGGCATCCGCTGCAGAACCTCCAGAGGTGGCGGCTCCTCTGCATAAACCTCCCATAGGTGGCGGCATCCGCTGCAACCTCCAAGGTGCGGCATCCGCGGCAGAACCTCCCTGAGTGCGGCATCCGCTGCAAGACCTCCTGAGGGGTAGCGCCATTCCATTCACTGCCTCCCTGTTCGGCCACGGAGCCGGTCACGAACTCACAGACCTGTCTTGCCACGGAGGCCGTTCAGGAACTCACTGCCTGCCCGATCGGCCTGCTCCGCCATGGCTCCCTGTTCTGCCTACTCCACCATGGCTCCCTGTTCTGCCTGCTCCGCCATGGCTCCCCGGTCTGCCTGCTCCGCCATGGCTGCCTGTTCTGCCTGCTCCGCTATGGCTCCCTGTTCTGCCATGGCTCCCCTCTCTGCCTGATCCTCTTCACGGGCCTGGCCCTCCATCCCGCCCCCTTGACTACCTCTGCTCCACCACCCTCCTGGACTTTTTGGGTTTTGTTTGGGCTTCTGGAGCCGCCCTTAGAGGGGGGGATTTGTAATGTGGGGTTTTGTTTCATGTTCATGTTTTCCATGTCTTTTATTTTGTAATTGTTTCATGGTCCATGTTAGTGTCATGCTTCCCTTGCCTCATGTCTCTCTGCCTTGTGTATGTGTCATGTTCTGATTGGTAGTCTTAGTCATGTGTCTTGTTCCCCATTGGTTTGTTCATGTCATGTGACCCTCCTTGTCTGCTATAAGTAGCTTCATGTTCCCATTGTGCCCTCGTCGTGTATTGAATGTATTTAACCCGCTGTTGGTGAGTCTAGTCTGCTCATGCTATGTCTGTTCAAGTCTGTGTCTTGGATTATTGTTTGGATCACTCTGTAAATAAACTGCACTTGGGTTCTCACTACGCTCGCCTTCAGTGGATGATTCTTTACATAAATAAAAGTTCAGATACTTGAAAATTTACTTAAAGTATTTTTATTTTGAGAAACTTTTACTTCATTACATTCAAAAGCATAATATTATACATTTTACTCCACTGTCTTTCTTCGTTATTTTGAAATTAAGAAATCACCCGCTCAAAGACGCAATAGCGTTTTTTAAATTAACCTGAATAAATCGTTCCACAATAAATCACACTGAACAATTCAATTGTGAATGGAATGAGTGGATTGCTGTTTACAGTGGGCTTGTATGAAATGCCTTAATGCAGACATTTCCACATTTGTGAGTTTCAAACTAGTATGTTTGCATAGCGTTCTTGTTAAAATTCTAGCTATACATTGTGCCCTATGTGACATCTGCTTTTACAATATATTGTTTGTCAACACACATTTTGTTTTTCCTCATTTTTAAATGCTACATGTTGATTTGTGTACTTCCTCCACCACTGCAGTTGTTACAGAGGAGGCTCCCTTACCGCCTCCTCCGCACCACCAGAGGGAACCGTCTCCCGAATATTAGACATTCCCATTCGGACTCCAAATCCAATCACTCCTCATGCCTGGGACTGATTGCGCATCCACACCTGCACCCCATCTACACACTCACATATAAGCCACACACACACACACACACACACACAGACTCTCTGCGAAGTCTTGATTTGCCCTGGCTGTCATTTCCAAGCGTTATACCCATGTTTGTTTTCTGTGCATCTGATCTTGGACTGTTTCCTGATTCTCTGATTGTTACCTGCTTGCCCCGACTTGGATTGTTTCACCTGGACTCTGTTTGATAGCCGCCTGCCCCGATCTCTCGCCTGGTACCCATTTCTGTCTCTGCCTTGCCTCTGCTGTTCTGCCTTGCCGGTATTTGACCTTGTATTGTCTGACCATTCTTAATAAAAGCTGAAAATGGATCCACACGCTTCTGACTTGTCACAACAGCAGTAATGTAATCAAGATTACTAATTTTAGGTCATGTATTCTGACTACTTTTGGATTACTTTTGACAAATTGTTTATAAATTTAAATGTCATTATTGTTATAAAAATACAGAGAGAAAGAGAGAGAGAAATAAAATGTATGACCATTAACCAACATCAGATAACATGCTAATGTGTTGTTAAATTATTAAAATATTAACTTTAAATCTCAGATGGTCTTCAAGCTAATATTTTAGGTCAAAGTGGTTTAATTGAGAAAAAGTGTGCAAATCCCTCCATCACATGATCAAAAAATTTAAAAAGAGAAAAAATATTATTGAATATCTGATTATGTAATCCAGATTACATGTAATCAGTTACTACCCAGCACTGCAAACAGTACAGCAACAGACCCTCATCTATTATCATTATTTAATTTGGTTTCATATTGTAATTATTCTGCAACTGGTACTGTATGTATAAAATGCAGTAATGTACTGTAGACAAGTGTTTTATTGGAATTATTAAATATTGTGTCTATGGGAAGGAAAGGAATGACAATGGAATTTAATGAGAAATGTACTGAATTTTAAGAAAAAAAAACTATGTAGTTGTGTTGAGGTGTGCTATTACTTTTCTACATGTGCACACTAAATTTTCACCTGCAGAATAATAAAATGGACAAAAATCTACAGACTAGAATATAATAGGGAAAACACAGCAACCACCCAATCCACCCTAACAACTGCATAGCAACACCCTGGCAACTACCCCCGACACTTTCAAAAGAGCATAGCAACTCTTTGACAACTCCCCCCATTGCTCTCTTTTGTAAATATTTACTTAAAAATAAAAATGTAGTTATTTTTGCATTCCGTTTTGTGAGGCTTACGTGGCACAGAAATTAGACAATAGTTTTAAACATATAGGCTAAATATACACTCACATGTAGCGCACACAAAGTGATTCTCTAGTCAACCATTGTAAGCCACCATGTGGTCCACTGTCAGACACCGTTAACACAGTTACAAAGAGCCGACACACTCCTGGCACCTGCAGCCACACTGACCCACATTCAGACACTCGTAGCCCACAGCCCTCCCTCAAAAACCCACCACCGGCCACAGCACCTACTCGCCCCAGCCCGTGCCTGGACACAATGGAGTTAGTGGCAGCTGCTCCGATGTAAGTCTTGTCAGAGTCAAATGGCAACTGTTGAATAGTGAACAGGCTGGTGGGGCACGAGCTTGGGGGTGTTGTGGGAGGGGGCTGGCCGCCCCTTAACACTGCACCACAAGCAGTTCATGTTCTCCTTCTCTCTGTGAGCTTTTGGCTCGTGCTGCTCCAGCACAATAGAACATAATAGCTGGCGTCCGCCGGAGAGCCAAATCACTGTTTCCTAATCTCCCTTCATTAGGCCCCTCTCGTCCACTGCAGGCCTGCTCCCTTTCATCCCCCTATCGCTTCATCCCGCAACTGGACAATGCTAAAGCTTCTGTCCTCACAAAGGGCCCAGCGGAAGTTCAGTTAATCTCGCTTCTCTTCCAGCTTGATGAAGAGAGAGAATGTGGCTTTATTCCACCTATAGTCACTTTACATCAAAGGAAATTTATTCTGACATCACACCCCCCACACACACATACATATGTCGTCCTTCTGTTAGAATATGCTAGATTATAAAACAAATAGTTGTATTGATTGTTGATTGGGCAATACATCATTCTAGCGGAGTAAAAATTCATTGTAACAGCTATGATGCAAAACACCTGTTCACCAGCTATCATTCTGAACGAGCAGCTATTAATCTTAGGTTATATGTCATGAACATTTTAAAATGTGTGCCTTATATATTGTCCTAATATATAGTATATATACTGTAGTGTTACCAAGTCACTGATTTATAAAAGCAAAAATGTACAAAAGTGCAACATATCAATTTACTGTGAGTTTCTGCTGTAAAGTAGCATGTGTAATTTGTGTGTCATCAAATGTAATTGCAAAAAAAGTACTGTTTTCAAACAGGTTTTCCAAAACATCTCTCATTGGCTGGATGAATAGATGGTCGCACCACTGGTTAAGCCAGTGTTGCTATGTCAGACAAGTTGGGATGAATCAGAGCAAACATAAGTTCCTCTGTGTCCATGTTTATGTTTTTTCAGGCAAATCAGCCTATAGCTCTCCAAATATTAAACTAGGAAGAAAATTACACATTAACCTTTAAATAGTCTAAAAGCTAAAAACACACACACAAACAAAAGGCTGAGCAGAACAAAACTCTGGATAAAATGATAAGGGGAAGTCCAGAACTTCCCAACTGCCAAAGCTTCCATGAATCTTCCTTAAATGCTCTCCTGTTTGAGAGTTTGGATGTAGGTGAACAAGAAAGAGCCAGTCCAATGTCTTCAGCTTGCCCCCTAGTGTTCACTCCTGCACACGGCATGCTGTCTAAAGGCCTAGTAGAGGCCTCAACAAATGGATCCTCAAGCCACACAGTGACAGGGACAGGCGTGTGTGTATATATAATTAGACTCCTAATAGGCATGGCTGACTAAAAGAAGAAAAGAGGTTTCAGAAGTACAGTCCATATGGATAGATAACATGATGGAATAGAGAGTATCATGGGACGCTAAAATTTCAAAGTAGCCCCTGCAAAACAGATAAAGTATAAAGCATTGCTATAAGATGTTGTTAATTACTCACAGACTAGGATGACTGCAAAGGAATCGCCACACACATACCTCTGTTCGATGGCAAAACATTAAAGCAAAAAATGGTCTTTCACCCCATGTTTAATCCGCTGTTGTTTGCAGTTGGTTGTGATGGACTTCAGGTAAATCAGCTGGTTTATTCTCTTTCATCTGCTGAATTTGCACTCTCTGCACTCTTGTGTTTCTGACTCACTGAAACTTGACCAGGATGCATAATTAAACACACACACTCTTTAATGTTCAAAGCCTGATTGATGGGGTGAACAGGACTTTTTGGATGGACAAATCTACTGGGACAAGTCAAATCAGAACCCAGAGACATAAAAGAGCTCATCTCCAGCAGGACTCACCCTGAGCTTCATTAAAGATTCACAGACGCAAGCACGGATAGGTATGAGAGAATACCAAAGAGAATTCTCTGGCTCATCATTACTACACACGTTTGGCAACTCAAATTTTTATTCAAGGCATTCACAGATTGCTGTGTCAGGTCTCTGCACAGCCATTTTTAACATTTTGCTTGCAGCACAAAGGTTTATAATTTGGGCGCCAAATGTCTCTCTGTCTTTCTCTGTGCATATGTAATTACTTCTGGCGGGCGAGTGGAACAGTATCCCGGTCCCTCGGTCAGAGAGACAGAGGTGGCGTCTCTACAATCTAATTTAGTTTAAAAATACACCCTAAATCTCATTTGCCCTGCATTAAAGGATCCCGTGTTAAAGCAGGCAAGAGAACAGTACTAAATCATCCCTCTTTAACACGCTGGACATAAACATCTGAATACTGACAATACTAAAGGGATGCATCCTGATTGTTGATTTGAATGTTTCTAACACCAACACATTAAAATCACATTCAATATTTACTGACCCAAGTACACCCTACCCAGGCTGTCAAGGACCTTTAGATTTAAGCTAGAGTTTCTGTGTAACATTTATTATAACTTTCCTTAATAACATTAAAACAATTACAAACAATATTTTCTATACTGTATATACACGGGAAAATATGTACAAAGAAACAGCAAGTAAACGTGAAATTTTGAAATACAAAAACTAGTAGAAAAATAATAATCATTGTTTTACTTCCCAAGTTATTTATTTTTACAGTGTAACTAATTAAATGTATAGTAAATGTACCACATTATCAAATAAATCTTGAAATATTTTTGTATTTGTAAAGACAGTCATGGATAAATGGACCTTCATAAAACCCCATGAGCCCGGACAACCAGTTTTATATGAATATGCTGTTAAAATAGAGTGAGGTAAATTTGCACATTGACAGATTTGCTTGTTTTCTTTTTCTTTCTTTTTTTTTCCTGAACAGATTTTTCAAAAGATGATTCTGATTAATTTAAACATGGTCAAGTGTGTTAAGTAAAATTGAAAGTATAGTATTACACTTTTATCTGAAAGCATAATCGTCTGACGGAAAATATTTAATTTAACAAAAACGCAAAAGACGAGGAACTAGAACTTCATAAATGACAGTTTTCTGCTGGGTTCAGCTTTATCTGCAATTAACTTTTCTTTGCATTTCTTTAAATTATTTAATTGAGACCAGGTGCAGAAGGTATGCTAGTGAATAGACTTTGAATATTAAGAATATGCCATTCGAATCTCAGAAGAATATCACAAAAAAATATGTATGAATCATTTGACAGAAAAATAATAAACGTTGCATGAAGGCTCTGAAATATTGAATATCATCAGCCCAGCAGCAGAAGGTTAGATGATGTGTTTTTCATGCTGAGTGGTTTAGTTTTCATTTTATTCAAGCCAGTTACCATTGCAACACACACCTAGCTATCACGAAGGCTTACAGCTTGCATATAAAGCTAATTAAAATTACTATTGACTAACACAAACATTAAGCTTACGCCTATAAGAAAAAAAATCACTAAACTGACACACACACACACACACAACAAGGGACATGCAGTTCCCTTTCGATACTTTCACTCGTACTGCGTCGAAAAAAAAATTCTCCTGAACTGAAGCCTATTTCATTCACGCAGGGAAACTGCACGGCCGTTGGTTCGTGCAGGGCTTTAAAAACGAACTAATGCCGACAGGCCCCTCTTCAGCGTACCTCTCCGTTCTTCCCGGAGGTCCACGACGAGCTCACCAGATCGTGGCGCGCTCCCTACTCCGCCCGCCTCCGTACTTCTGCTTCATCCGCCCTCACTTCTATCGATGGCGCTGAAGAGAAGGGGTACGATAAGCCGCCTCCCCTAGATGAGTCAGTGGCCGCGCATCTCTGCCTGCCCACGGCCATCGGCTGGAGAGCAAAGGCCGCACTTCATTCTATGGCGGTCCTTCAGGTCTTCCATGCCAAAATCCTCGCATCTGCCGAGTCTGGCCTGGACCCCGCTACCCTCAGGGATCTGAGGAGCGCGACGGACCTGGCTCTACGCGCCACCAAGACCACCGCCCAGGCGATTGGGAGATCGATGGCCAGCCTTGTGGTGCTCGAGCGCCATTTATGGTTGACGCTGATGGAGATGAAGAACGCGGATAAGATCCCCTTCCTCGATGCTCCTGTCTCCCCCAAGAGCCTTTTCGGCCCAGCGGTCGAAGGGTTTGCTGAACGCTTCACGGAGGCACAGAAATCGTCCCAGGCTACGCGACATTTCCTGCCTAAGTGCTCCAGCTCCGCTGCCGTCTCAGCTCTCCCAAAATCTGCGCCGACTCAGCAGCCTGCTAAACCAGCGCCTGCCACCCCCACTGTCCAGCCCGCTAAAGCGCAGCAGACGCGGGGATGCTCTCGCTCGGCCAGACTCTACCCTCCTCCTCAGCGCCAGGGACACCAACCCAAGATTGCGTTGGACCCAGCTCCTCAGGCGTCATCCTGATCCATGAGACAGGAAGAGGATGGGGTCAGATCTCGCCACGGCCGGACCGCCCCTCAAGCAGCCTCTCTTACACCTCTTGACACCCCGTTCAGCTCCGGGTACAGAGGGAAATGTGTTTTGTGTAAACAACGGGCCCGTTCATGCGCCCAAGCATCCGACCACTGTGATAGCGGGTAAATTAATAAGACACAAAAATTTTCAAAAAGAGAGCAAACTTCCTCTTCCATCACTCGTACGTGTTCTGCCCCCATGCGGCCAGTCACCCGAGTTAATTCAACCCCTCGTCACGCGGGCCGAGGCCTGGCAGGCCATCCCCGGAGTGTCGGAATGGGTTATGGGCATAATAAAGTGAGGATATTCACTCCAATATATATGTGTTCCTCCAGCCCAGAGTGAGTCAGGCCTTTACAGACGTTACTTCCTCGTTCCCAAAAGAGATGGTGGCCTCCGGCCCGTCCTTGAGCTCAGACACCTGAATCGCACCCTCATAAGGAGGTCGTTCAGGATGATTACACTGAAACAGATCCTCGTGCAAATTCGCTCGAGAGACTGGCTCTTTTCCCTGGACCTGAATGATGCATACTTTCACATCCAGATAGCCCCTCGTCACAGGCCATTCTTGAGATTCGCCTTCGAGGGTGTGGCTTATCAATATACGGTCCTTCCCTTCGGTCTGTCCCTGGCCCCCCGCACCTTTACGAAGTACATGGATGAGGCTCTTTCCCCTCTGAGACAGATGGGAGTCCGTATTGTCAATTACCTCGACGACTGGCTCGTCCTGGCCCAGTCGGAGGCAGAACTAATATCTCACAGAGCCCTCCTCCTCAGCCACCTGGAATGCCTGGGACTCAGGGTCAATTTTGCTAAGAGCTCCTTGCTTCCTAGCCAGCGAATTTCGTTCCTGGGAAAAATTTTCGATTCAGCCCAAATGAAAGCTGTAGTCACACCGGATCGGGCTCTGGCCATACGGAGGCTGGCGACCTCCTTCAAGATCGGTACCGCTCGCCCGCTCAAAGCATTTCAAAGGATGCTGGGCCTCACGGCAGCAGCATCTCCAGTGTTACAGTTGGGTCTGCTGCGTATGCGCCCCCTTCAGCGCTGGTTGAAACCACGGGTTCCATTCCATGCGTGGCGTCACGGACGCCTGCATATCAGGGTGAGTCAGGCCTGTGTATCGGCCCTGACCCCCTGGAAGAACTCCCGTTGGATGGAACAGGGCGTGGCCATGGGGATGGTTCACAGAAGGACAGTTGTCACGACAGACGCCTCCAACTCAGGTTGGGGGGCGCTGTGCGAGGGCATACCGACTTTCGGCCACTGGTTGAAGGCGGAAAAAGGCTTCTGCATCAACTGCCTGGAAATGCTAGCAGGGTGTTGAGCCTGTCAGTTCTTCCTGCCAGTCGTAGAAGGGCACCATGTGTTAATCCGATCGGACGTGTCCTACATAAATCGCCAGTGGAGCGCTTCTTAGAGTGGGCTCAACCCAACCTGCGCTCGCTAAAGGCAGCGCATATACCGGGCAAATTGAACCGGGGAGCGGACATGTTATCAAGGAGCAATGTCCCCTCAGGAGAGTGGACGCTCCATCCGCAAATGGTTCAGAAAATCTGGGAGATCTTCGGCGAGGCCGAGGTAGACCTCTTCGCCTCAGAAGACAACTCTCACTGCCAAATTTATTTCTCAAAGACCAAGGACGCGTTGGCCCACGATTGGCCCAACCTCCTTCTTTATGCATTCCTCAAGATCGCTCTGATCCCACAGGTAATCAGGCGAGTGAGGGAACAAAAACACAGGGTTCTCCTGGTAGCCCCCCTGTGGATGAACCAGCTGTGGCTATCAGAGCTGACTCAGCTACTGATAGCGGCCCCTTGGCCTGTTCCACTGAGACGGGATCTCCTCTCTCAAGCGAACGGGACATTATGGCATCCTAAGCCCGACCTATGGGCCCTGCACCTCTGGCCGCTCAACGGGAGCCTTCGTGCCTCCCAGAGCGAGTCTTAAACACAATTTCGGAGGTTAGAGCTCCGTCTACGAGACACCTCTATGCCTTAAAGTGGTCTTTTTTCTCCGCCTGGGGTTTAAACCGCGGCAAAGACCCTCTCACTTCCGAATTAGCAGAGGTGCTGTCTTTTCTACAAGAGCTGCTGGATAAGGGTCGCTCCCCATCCACGCTCAAAGTCTATGTGGTGGCTATAGCGGCCTCTCATGTCCCTATTGAGGGCCAATCATGGGCAGAATAGCACACGTCATTCCGCTTCCGAAGGTGCACGGGTGAATCCGCCTACCGTCCCTTCATGGGACCTGTCCACTGTGCTGAGGGCCACGAAGGGCCCCACTACAAGCCGCCAACATTAGGTCGCTATCGCTAAAGACTGCTCTGCTTCTAGCACTAGCATCAGTAATGGAATTCGGGCCTAACGACTCTAAAGTCGTCCTGAAACCGAGGCACGGTTACGTACCTAAAGTGCTCTCTACTCCGTTCAGAGCACAGGTCATTACGCTCTCTGCGCTTCCTCCAACTGAAGAGGACAGAGAGCTATCTCTGCTCTGCCCCGTCAGAGCGTTGAGAATCTATATTGAGCGTTCCGCTCCCTATAGGCAATCGGAACAACTCTTTGTCAGCTTCGGTAACCGCACCAAGGGGTTTCCGGTTACGAAGTAAAGACTCTCTAGATGGATAGTAGACGCCATCTCGCTAGCATACTCTTCCTTGGGCCTCCAATGCCCCATTGGAGTACGGGCCCACTCGACTAGAGGCATCGCCTCGTTGTGGGCATGGTCCAGTGGTGTGTCCATTGCGGATATTTGTGAGGCGGCCGGCTGGGCCTCGCCGTCCACATTTGCGAGGTTTTATAACCTTACAGGCCAGGGTCCTTTCCGCTTGAAATGGCACGCGCTGCGTAAACAGACATGACAGAGAGCCCTTGGCCGTGCCGCGCCCAAGTTCTCTGGTATTGTTCACCTGTTAGCTCTCAACCCCTGGGTGTCGAAGTTACAGGAGAACTCTGGAACGATTAACCAGGCCGTGTGTGACCTAGAAATCTCAGCCCGCTTAACCTTGGGTTACTGTTTACTTCTCTATAAGCTGGTTGCTTATGGAAGTTATACCTTTAGTCCTTCCACTACATTAGCATGTCGTGATGGGACTGTTCCCATATGCGTCTAGCAGACGCAGTATGAGTGAAGTATCGAAAGGGAACGTACTCGGTTACTAACGTAACCTCGGTTCCCTGAGATACAGGAACGAGTACTGCGTTGCTGGCCGTGCTATGTAGCTGCACGACTCAGTCGTCGCTTCAGTCGAAGTAAACCTGAGAATCCTATGGCGAGCGCCTGCTTATATAGCCAGATGCCCCGCCCATTCTGGCGGGCTTTGGCGGGCTTCGTCGCCATAGGCTCGTGCAACTCCGCTGCCGTGCCATTGGTTAGTTTTTTTTATACACTGCACGAACCAATGGCTGTGCAGTTTCACTGCGTGAATGAAATAGGCTTCAGTTCAGGAGAAAAAAGGCTTTTTTCCCATATGTGTCTAGCAGACGCAGTACTCGTTCCTGTATCTCAGGAAACCGAGGTTACGTCAGTAACCGAGTATGTTTTCAGTATTAGCCATAGTACATAAAATGTTGTTACTTCTGCAAAATAAAAAAATAACAAAATCAGTAGAGGAAACCATTATTACAGTATGCTTCACCATGATCCCACAGCTGTCAAAAGGTGAAATTCACCAGAGAACTCTACCAGATCTGAAGCTCTGAAATGGAGAAAAAATATAACGATATATTAAGAACTACAAGGATGCTCATGCAGTACAGCTACTGTATCATTTAACTATGATCCAATGCAAATGAAAGAAATAATTCGATATGTCCATATGGACAGGATTTTAACAGCACACATCGGATTATAATGATTTAATTTCTTTCTTTTTTCTTAGATTGTATCCTTTCAGTCTCATTCTGTTCTTGGATTCCAGGAACAACTGCTCCACCACACACTTCAGGCCTGTCTGCTTCGTGTAACTGCGGTGGCTCCTCGGACAGCTGGAATAGTGAAAAATCCGATGCTGAACCCCACAAGTTCGGAGGGAATTCATTTTTATGTATTGCTGTAAAGGGCGTTCATCCCCAAAGGCTTTTCGTAAAAACCTCACACAAAACATGGCACACACACGCTCAAACGAGGCCTGACAAGAGACCATTGTGGAACACATTTCTCAAGGCCACCAGATTTAAGTGATGATCGGAAATGAAGGGTCCCTCCCTGTCCTTGCCTGCTTTATTATTAAAAGGGAACAGTAGCTGGTTGTCTTCTCTTGAGATGGAGCTGCCTGTCATCACCAGAAACAGACAATGCAAGACAGACTTTAAAATGACCATGCTGAGCATTCTTTACAATGCAACAGGTCACAGGAGTGGAGACAATGAGCCAGATATGGACAGCAGTGTTTTTAATTGCAGGTATGGTTTTATAAAAGAGAGACATATGCTTCATTATTCAACACCGAGCTTCATTACTGTTGATGAAACTAGGTGCTTAGAGCAAAGCCCCTGGCTATAAGCCAGCAGCTTCTGTCCCACATTCTCAACACTGTATTAATAAGATGAGAGATAGACAGGAAGAATAAAGGAAAGAGACTTGCAAGCTGTGTGAAAGCAGTTTCTGAGACCTGTCTAAATCACTATGTATAATCCAAGGAATTCTGAAATACTCAGGGAAAGCTCTGTTAGCAGTCCCATTCATCTCATAGGCAGTAGCTCGGCTGCTGCATACAGCCTGGAAGTATTCAATCTCAATTCTTCCTTGGAAGTTCTAGTAATTTTAGTTTTATGCTCATTTGTAAATGCCATTTGACAAGGAAAACACAAGTCTATTTGACACTATTAGAAGCCCTCCAAAAATTCAGCACCGGGATAATAATTTCGAATGAACTGCTACTTTTGTTTTGACTTAAGTTAAGGAACATGTTTACATACTGTGAGAAGCTCATAGAGCAAATGTTTTTGACTCACTTATTATATAAATTAGGGTGTTTCCAAATCTTGACCATCTGGTGTAATCACATCATCAGAAATGTTAAACAGTAAAACTAAAAAAAAAAAAAAATGTTTTGTACTGAAATATTTAGTTTGCTGCTGTTTAGTTCCAGCTACTGTTCTATGGCTCTGTTCTAAAATGGAAGCAATGTGCACACAGTTATTTTTTGAATTATCCTGTTCATACATCAGCTCACATAAATGGCTTGAATACTGTTTGCCTGCATGAATAACTAAAGTCATGCTCATTGTATTCTCACAACAGACTCTTGAGGAAGATGAGTTTCTGTTATATGAACATGCATCTTGTTGTGAGTATGTTGGTGTGTGTTTCTCTCATACTGAGTAAGTAAATGTGCATTATGCTGTGAGTGCCACACCCCTCAAGCACATGAACAATCTGCTGGTCAGGGGCCATTCGACCCCCTGAGGGCCATGATCCTTGACCTCCCTTTAGCCTACTGTACCCTCCATCCAAAGTGCATGAGGAAAATCCACAGTGCACATAAAGACACACATGAATCTAATGTCTTCATAGATATAAGTATACCATAGTATGCTTATAGATTAATTTATCTGTAGTAAATATATTGTTTTTGGTATAAAATATAATCAAGGAACTCCATCAGCTCCATCTAGTGCTGATGTTTGGATGATATCATGATCATCAGTGATGTATCTGCTTTTGTCTATGTTTCTCGCTATCTTGCAGATTTGTTCATTAATCAGGGATTGTAAAGGAGCGAGCCAGCCTGTCGCCCAGCTAGCCTTCACAGACACACACAAACACACACTAAAGCAGCTAGGTTATCAGCTAGCACGTCAGCACCCCTCAGACTCCTCTTTGAAAACTCCATTTATCATCAGCTCTTCCGTATAAATACCCGTCCAACTCTGCAAAGGCTAATGCTAACTCCCTGGCTCTGATCCAACGATGCTAATGCTAATAAACTGGCTGTAACCCAGAAATAATGATAATACATTCTGGCTCCAGCTGTCATACTCGATCGCTCCAGTTTTAAGAAAAGAAAAAAACAAACAAACAAGGTATTCTGTAGTATTCTACATTCATCATCAGATCACCCTGTTGAAAAAACCAGCATATGCTGGTTAGGTATGTTTTGACGCTGGGATGCTGGTTTAAGCTGGTCCTTTGCTGGTTTATGCTGGTCCTTTTGCTGGTTTATGCTGGTTTATGCTGGTCCTTTTGCTGTTTTTTGCTGGTCCTTTGCTGGTTTATGGTGGCCCTTTGCTGGTTTAAACTGGTCCTTTGCTTTTTTAATCTGGTCATGTGCTGGCAAAGGACCGCTTAAACCAGCAAAGACCAGCATAAACCAGCAAAGGACCAGCATAAACCAGCAAATGACCAGCATAAACCAGCAAAGGACCAGCTTAAACCAGCAAAGGACCAGTTTAAACCAGCAAAGGACCAGCTTAAACCAGCAAAGGACCAGCTTAAACCAGCAAAGGACCAGCATAAACCAGCATCCCAGCATCAAAACATACCTAACCAGCATATGCTGTTTTTTTCAACAGGGACACCATGACCTTTGCTGATTTCAGAATTCAAAATAAGATGTAATAAATATTAGGGGGGGGGGGGATACTAGCTGCACTCATAAATGGCTTTTAAATCATATTATATCACTTTTGTTATAGACAGATGAAAATGTAATTGTAAAGCAGTTGCATTATACAATATGTTGCATGTATCAAATCATTAGCTCCGCAATTAAAATTGGTGTAATGGTTAATAGAATAAGAATCACGTCTACAGTTACAGTCCATTACCCTACCAAGGACATATTGCTCGTAAAAATATGACACTACTTTTTTCAAATGAGACTCTTTATCTTGCAAAAAAAAAAAAAAGGAACACATATCTTCAGCACGTGGCAGACCATATTGTGCATGTGTATTAGTGAAGGCTGTGCCCAGATGTCCATTGCACTCAACTAGCGGCCATAAGGTCAAGGGTCATCCTGACCTTTGTCAGTTAGGATGATCAGCGTGGTCACTGCTTTAGTGCCATATCTGGGGGAACAGATGGACAGAATGACGTCCCCCTTCCCCCTAAAAAAAAAACACCCCACATAAAAACCAAGATAAATGAAGCTTCGCTCATCCAGCATCTGATTTCATAAAGACATACAGCAGGAAAACAGCTGGATATGTGCTTGATTCAACATATGGGCAACTATGGCATTAGAATGGCTAGATTGTTCTATTACATTATTGCATTTGCGCTCAAATATGTATGACCATATAAATGTAAAAACCCAAGCCACCAATGTAAAATGTTAAATACTATAGTGTGTAGGCTACATATATTTCCCAGAAAATGTATACATCCATATCACCTTTTCTTGAAATATGGCATACCTTTGGATTTCAATTTTTTTCTCTAAAATAATGAACAGGATAAAATTCTGATTTATTATGGTGAAAACAAAAATACGAATTACAGTAAGAGGGTAAAACTCCTTTTTAAATGTACGTGCAGCAAAATTATATTTTATAAAACTGTATAATTAAAAATACATTTTATATATTTATGTAGTTTCCCCTGAGATTATATTATTTTCAATAACATTTTTAATCATCATTCAATTAATAATATTTAGCCCATTTTGGTATCTCTATCTCCTCCTCGCTCTCTCTCTCTCTCTCGGGGTGTGTGTGTGTGTGTGTGTGTGTTTGTGTGTGTGTGTGTGTGTGTGTGTGTGTTGTGTTTTGGTACCTTAGGCTGTATTCATATTTTAAATGCTTCTAGCTTCTAATAAAATCATTTATTATTGTGTAATTACACAATGATTGCACAATTGTTATAGCACACACCAATAAACAACTGCACAAAATTCACAAAATGCAGCTTTCTAAACATTAAAACTCACATAAATATATGCACAAATTGTATCTTTCTCTAGCATTACATTGCAAAAATAGTAAACATTCATTTTAAACATACAGATCTTAATAGCACAAATATTATGTTGTTGGTGTGTTTGTGTGTCGTCACAGACAGACGTCACAGAAACACTGTAGCCTTGAGTCTTTCACTCTGTTATTAGCGCAGTGTGCAAGACAAAACTATAGTATAAGTGACAATTTAACCAGTAGGGTCATTATCCTCTCACTTTTAACCCTCTTGCAGTGTAATTGTTGGTGTTTGTTGTGTGTGTGGTGTGTGGTACCTCCCACCATGCCCCCTGGCTGATAGCCTGTCAAGCCTCAGGAAACCAGCTCGAAATCATACTGTTCCACTCCGCATCCTCTCTTCATTTAATCACTTGCACCTTTGTATCATTTTTCATCTTATCTTTCTTTCATCTACCAAACCCTCATGCTAAAGTATCCTTTTCCCATTTCGACACAAAAATGTCTATTTATTTATTACATTTGAATTGTGTGGTCTTGGTCATTTTGTTCCTAGTTAATATATGCCAGGGATACATTGACAGTAGTTGACATATAACCTTTTTATTTTATTTTTTATTTTATTATTTTCTTTTAGTTATTCTATTAGTCTTAGATTATATGAATGTTTAACGAAAAAAATCTTAGGTGATGTAACTGGTCATCATTTCAGTTTTTTTGTTTGTGTTTTTTGCCTTAACTAATTCATTTGATGTTCCTGCAATGTGACTTTTTCTCTTCTTTTCCCCCCCTTTACTCCATGTAGTCTCTCAGTAAATATTGGATCATAAAAGCTGCATGCATAGTACTTGTAAAAGATATAGTACAATGTATTTTAAATAATTTTAAACAGAGTGGGAGAAACAGAGGAAAATGCAGGCAAATAAAACTAACTAGAATAAAACTAAATAGAACTAACTAAACAAATAAATAAACAAACTAACTAATTTTAAGGCAAGAAATTAGAAATTTCTGATCATCTTGACAAAACCACTATCACATAAATCAGCAGATTCTCATTTATTTTGATACATAATATAAACACAATGTAAAATAATAATAACAATAATAATACTAATAATCATCATCATCATAAAATTATTATTTAAAAAATGAATGCCACGCATTTTATGGCTTTTACAATTGTTAGCCTATGTTTTATTCATTTCTAGATTTGTTTCAAATGTAATAGATTTTTTTCAATTAAACTATATTCTATATGTTTACAATTTCAAGTAAATTTACGCAATAAGTTATTGCACAAAATGTAGTTACATAGTTTAGGCATAAATTATAGATTTCTAAACTAATAAATGTGAGAAAAAAATATGAATGTTTAAGATGCACAGTTAAAAATATATAACCTATATGAAACGTTCAGATGCAAAAGCGTCTAAGTGCCGTCTGAATTTTTTTCTAAAATTAACAATTTAATCAGGCTCTTATGTTTAGGTTCAGTTATTTTATTTTAATGGCAATGTATAGGTCCTTTTCTATGCCATATTAAAGTGAAATAACTGAACATAAATATAGGAGCCTGATAAAAATGCTCATTTTAGATAAATATTTTATGGCACTTAGAGGCTTTTGCATCTGAACTCTTCATATACACACACACATATATTTTATAACTTGAATAATAATTTAACAATAACTCAAAATTTTAAAGAACATCAGGTTAGTTGATAAGAAAAAGCTTAATCTGCCCCTGCATTTTTTTCTTCCAGAATTTCTTTTGTTGTTCGATTCATATTTTTTTGATGTACATTTCATGCTCAAATAATCTGCAGGAAATGTTTTTTTTTTTTTAATAACACTTCTTAAGTGTGTTTTCAGCTTTTGGCATCTCATGTCTGGCTGTTGGGAAGAGAAAGCTTGGACTAATGTAAGAGACAAAATGCATTTACTCAGTTTTTTGAGGTGCTGGTGGGTGAGATCAATAATGAGACACAATTTTGAAAATCGTATGTATTCATACATACACCCTTTCACTGCAAAACCCTTCAATGCAGTCTAGGTTGTTTTCCTGAGGAGAAATTTAGGCAGAAGATTTCCGAGAACTCATTTTTTTGAAAGCATTTAAACCTTTCTTCACACAAATATGAGCGCCTGCGTTCTTTCCAATGGAAAGCCCAAAGGTTTTCTTGTATAAATCAAGGGAGGGGGGAGACACAGGCTACCATGAACAGGAGTCCAGTATTGATTTATTTTTGTGGTGCAGTCCTATTTAGCTGCTGTCAAAGCTACTTTCCACTTGCCGGCGTCAAATTGCCGTATTTACAGCAAGAGCCCTTGTGGAGTGGACTGCAAGTATTCGAACAATAAGCCTTTTCAAACGACATCCTAGCAGACAATCCGGAAGATCTGACAGAAAAGTGCGTAGTACAAAAGATTTTGCTCCAACTTTCTTCTGAACAAGTGTATCACTTATTATTATACAAAAATAAGATAGCAACGCTCACCCACACACGTGCCGGACCAGGCAAAGTCCCGGAGCCGTGCGTGTGTCAGATGCTCTGAAACTTTACACAAAAGGATGTGTGTGAGGAGAAGAGATTTGTCACACTGCGTGAAGGGACTCCTTATTCTTCCCTGACACGTGTGAGGAGAATAGGACACACGGATGAAGGCGTTGAGTGTGAAATCCCAGCATTGTCCATTGTGTGTGTGATTAATTCTGAAGAGAGCACCCCTTTCACACACACACACACACACACACACACACACAAATACATCACTCTTAAAAAATATGATTTTTATAACAGACAACAAATTTAGTTATAAATATTTGAAATATAACAGTCTACCTATTTAAAACTTAATATTTATATAGTTTCAATTACTATTTATATATTTTGTTACAAAAAACTTAAAATTGTTAGTAGCAATTTTAGGACAGTCAAAAGGTTATTCCATTTCTTTAGAAATCTCTATATTTTAAGCACCTCTGTTTCGTGTGTTTTTGCATCCTATAATACTAATAATAATGATTTGTTATTATTGTATTTTTCTCATTACTTTGTCTGCTTGTGTGTGATAAAGTTATTATGCATACTGTAGTTCTTAAAAATCTGTTGATTAATTAATTTAGTAATTTCTACTATAAAGCATTTTTCAGCATCTTTTTTTTTTTTGACTAAGGTATAATTTGAAGCCTAAAGTATTATTCTTTTAAAATTAAAATAATTTAGTGACTTAAAAAACACATAAACACATGGTGTTTTACTCTTTCAGCTTCTGGATAAATCACTGAATATCATTCATTTATTTTTTAACATTTATTTATCGATTTATGTCCGTTCTGTTGTCACACATACTCATGGTTTGTTAAACTGCTCTCTTCAGCTCTGTGTGTATTGTGAATTAGTTGAGTGTTTGTTATTGATCTAGACATCTATACAGTTCATTGTTGGTACTCCTTGTTAATTTGTAAAATGTAATTATGCTGTAATTGTGTTTTAATATAATTCATTATAAAGGAATATAAAAGATTGACATAACATTGAACATTCTTATATCTTGAAATATATTTTTATTTTATGATTATTTCTTAATAATTATAATAGAATAATTAGACTTCAGGCTGATTTTTACTTCAGACAATGATTTCACTGACAAAATGTTGCATTATTTTCATAAATAACCTCCATTTCATTAAATAAATACATAAAAAAAAAACAACATTTGAAAGAGAGTGCATGACCCCACAATTTGTAACATGTGTTGAAACTAAATTCCATTGAGTATACGGAATATTGGTTATACCCTAAAATACTGTGTTCTCATTTTAGTACATAAAACTGTTGTATTTAAGAATACAACATCACTGTGCTACAGTATGGACTGCAGAAATAATAGTGAATACACACACATGACAATTCATTGATCTGCTCACACACTTTCCTCATAAGCTGTACATTTGGCTCCTCCCCTCTCACCAGCATCACAGTATCTCAGATGAACACACACACACACACAAGACATCATGTCGCATCTTCAAATCCTGGCTGATTCCTTGTAGACTGGAATCATTTTGGTTTTAGTGTGCATTTAATATGATTTCTTCAGGCTTCTACATCAAACACAGAAGAAGGAAAAAAATATCCAGCACTCTTACCTGAGATCGTAGACTAGAGCTGTGTGATTGTTCCTGTCGCCACAATCTCCCGCATATTGGCTCTGTTTCTCTGCTTCGCTCTCTCTTTCAGCATAATGGTGAGAGCCCACCAATCAATTAGCCCTGCCTTTGATTGATCAGGCCTGGTTTTGGTCACCATTCGTTCAGCGACACACACACACACACACACACACGGTTTTGTCACTCTGCGGTTTCATTGACATAAGGATGGGATCAATGTGCCTTTGCAATTCTGTGGTGTGACTAAGGAAAAATAAGGAGAGTGTAGGCCTTCACACACACACACACACACACACACACATGGTGACCCATACTCGGAATTAGTGCTCTGCATTGCTGCCTCATGTCACAGAAATCAGTTAATTCTCAGCACATAGAGACCCTTTCACCTAGATATCACACTATAGAGACTGTGTCTGTTCCCAGAACTAGAAAATACACAATGTCCAAACAATTAGGTAACATTTTAAATTGTGTTCAACAATTAAAAAACCGATGTAATATGGATCCAACAAATGAGACAGCTTGTTTATTATTGAATATTAGATCCCTTTCTACGAAAGCACTTTTTGTAAATGGTATGATCACTGATTATAACCTAGATGTGCTCTGTTTGATTACCTGGCTAAAACCTGATGATTACTTTTTTTAAACGAGTCTTCCCCCCAAGATTACTGTTATAAACATGAGCCATGTCCAAAAGGTAAAGGGGGAGGTGTTGCTACAATTTATAACAATATTTTCAGTATTTCTCAGAGCTCTGGTTTCAAGTATAATTTTTTTGAAGTAATGGTGCTTCATATAACGTTATCCAGAGAAACAGGTGTTAATGATAAATCCCCTGTGATGTTTGTACTGGCTACTGTATACAGGCCACCAGGGCACCATACAGACTTTATTAAATAATTAGCTGATTTTATATATGAGTTAGTGCTGGCTGCAGATAAAGTTTTAATTGTTGGTGATTTTAATATCCATGTTGATAATGAAAAAGATGCATTGGGATCAGCATTCATAGTCTTTTTGAACTCTATTGGGGTTAGACAACACGTCTCACGACCTACTCATTGTCGAAATCATACTCTAGATTTAATACTGTCACATGGAATTGATGTTGATGGTGTTGAAATTATGCAGCCAAGCGTTGATATCTCAGATCATTATCTAGTCTTGTGTATACTCCATATAGTTAAAGCTGCAAACTAACTCCTTGTTACAAATATGGTAGAACCATCACTTCTACTACAAAAGACTGCTTTGTAAGTAATCTTCCTGATTTATCTCAATTCCTTAGTATTTCCAATACCTCAGAACAACTTGATGATGTAACAGAAACTATGGACTCTCTCTTTTCTAGCATTTTAGATACAGTTGCTCCTTTACGCTTAAGGAAGATTAAGGAAAACAGTCTGGCACCGTGGTATAATGAGCACACTCGCACCCTAAAGAGAGCAGCCCGGAAAATGGAGCGCAGCTGGAGGAAACAAAACTATAGTATTTCATATTGCTTGGCGGGAGAGTACCCTATCCTACAGAAAAGCATTACAAACTGCTAGATCTGATTACTTTTAGTCTCTTTTAGAAGAAAACAATCATAACCCCATGTATTTATTCAATACAGTGGCTAAATTAACGAAAAATAAAGCATCAACAGGTGTTGACATTTCCCAACAGCACAGCAGTAATGACTTTACGAACTTGTTTACTTCCGAGATCGATATTATTAGAGATAAAATTGTAACCATTCAGCCGTCAGCTACAGTATCACATTAGATAGTGTGCTATAGATCGCCTGAGGAACATTTCCACTCATTCTCTACTATAGGAGATGAAGAATTGTATAAACTTGTTAAATCATTTAAACCAACAACATGTATGTTAGACCTTATTCCATCTAAGCTCCTAAAGAGGTGCTTCCAGAAGTCATAGATCCTCTTTTGACTATTATTAATTTGTCATTGTCATTAGGATATGTCCCCATAACCTTCAAACTGGCTGTTATTAAGCCTCTCATCAAAAAAACTCATCTTGAACCCAAAGAACTAGTTAATTACAGACCAATCTCAAATCTCCCTTTTCTGTCCAAGATACTAGAAAAGTTAATACCCTCACAATCATATTCCTTTTAGAGAGAAACTGGTACTGTGAGTTCCCCTTCAGGAACTCGAGCTGCATCCGAAGACACTACGGGAACGCCCCCAGCGTGACCGTGCTCTGAATCACATGTGTAATCAGTCCAATGGAAGGGCGAGACGTCATAGGCAGGTGACATAGTGACCAGGAAGCTATAAAGGCACGTGAGGTGGCTTCAGCTTTCTGTCATTCAGCGAAGCACTCTGTGTTGTGTCAGTCATACAGTGGGTATGGAAAGTATTCAGACCCCCTTAAATTTTTCACTCTTTGTTATATTGCAGCCATTTGCTAAATCATTTAAGTTAATTTTTTTCCTCATTATTGTACACACAGCACCCCATATTGACAGAAAAACAGAATTGTTGACATTTTTGCAGATTTATTAAAAAGAAAAACTGAAATATCACATGGTCCTAAGTATTCAGACCCTTTGCTCAGTATTTAGTCAAAGCACCCTTTTGATCTAATACAGCCATGAGTCTTTTTGGGAAAGATGCAACAAGTTTTTCACACCTGGATTTGGGGATCCTCTGCTATTCCTCCTTGCAGATCCTCTCCAGTTCTGTCAGGTTGGATGGTAAACGTTGGTGACAGCCATTTTTAGGTCTCTCCAGAGATGCTCTATTGGGTTTAAGTCAGGGCTCTGGCTGGGCCTTTCAAGAACAGTCACAGAGTTGTTGTAAAGCCACTCCTTCATTATTTTAGCTGTGTGCTTAAGGTCATTGTCTTGTTGGAAGGTAAACCTTCGGGCCCAGTCTGAGGTCCTGAGCACTCTGGTGTAGGTTTTCGTCCAGGATATCCCTGTATTGGCCGCATTCATCTTTCCCTTGATTCCAACCAGTCGTCCTGTCCCTGCAGCTGAAAAACACCCCCCCAGCATGATGCGGCCACCACCATGCTTCACTGTTGGGACTGTATTGGACAGGTGATGAGCAGTGCCTGGTTTTCTCTATACATACCGCTTAGAATTAAGGCCAAACAGTTCTCATCAGACCAGAGAATCTTATTCTCACCATCTTGGAGTCCTTCAGGTATTTTTTAGCAAACTCCATGCGGGCTTTCATGTGTATTGCACTGAGGAGAGGCTTCCGTCGGACCACTCATAAAGTGCGTACGGAAAGTATGGACTGCCATAAAGCCCCGGCTGGTGGAGGGCTGCAGTGATGGTTGACTTTCTACAACTTTCTCCCATCTCCCGACTGCATCTCTGAGCTCAGCCACAGTGATCTTTGGGTTCTTCTTTACCTCTCCACCAAGGCTCTTCTCCCCCGATAGCTCAGTTTGGCCAGACGGCCAGCACTAGGAAGGGTTCTGGTCATCCCAAACGTCTTCCATTTTAAGGATTATGGAGGCCACTGTGCTCTTAGGAACCTTAAGTGCAGCAGAATTTTTTTTGTAACCTTGGCCAGATCTGTGCCTTGCCACAATTCTGTCTCTGAGCTCTTCAGGCAGTTCCTTTGACCTCATGATTCTCATTTGCTCTGACATGCACTGTGAGCTGTAAGTCTTATATAGACAGGTGTGTGGCTTACCTAATCAAGTCCAATCAGTATAATCAAACACAGCTGGACTCAAATGAAGGTGTATAACCATCTCAAGGATGATCAGAAGAAATGTACAGCACCTGAGTTAAATATATGAGTGTCACAAGCAAAGGGTCTGAATACTTAGGACCAGTTTTTTTTTTTCAGTTTTTCTTTTTTAATAAATCTGGAAAAATGTCAACAATTCTGTGGTTTTCTGTCAATATGGGGTGCTATGTGTACATTGAGGAAAAAAAATTTACTTAAATGATTTTAGCAAATGGCTGCAATATAACAAAGAGTGAAAAATTTAAGGGGGTCTGAATACTTTCCGTAACCCACTGTATCTCTGTTGTGAGTCTTATTTGGTGTTGTCTGTCAAAATAGAAAGTCATAAGCACAATGTCCAAGGCCACAGAGAAAATAAAGCATAAGGGCGAAAGTGAGCAGTGTTTCAGGCTGTGTGTTCCTCCCTGCCCTCGCTATATTACGAGTGGGGATACACACAGTATGTGCGTTGTTTGCTTGCCGGTGAAGCATGCGGCATCGGCTCTTTAGGGGGCCGATCGCACGCATTGTGAGCGAATGTCATTGCGCTCGCTTCGCTCCCCGAAGACTCTCTTTGAGGAGGGAGCCTTCGCCAGCGTTCCTCGCGGTGCTGGTCCCGCTTCAGCCGAGGCTGAGCGGCGGCTGCATTCGTGGGGTTCGCAATTGGATTTGGCGGAGGGAATGGAGACGGGCGACCCCCTATCTCCTTCCTCACCCGCGAGATCCAGTGCCCGCTCTCTGGGATCGGAAGCCCGCACTGCAGTTTCTTCTCCCCGGGGAGAGGGCTCGACGTTCCGCCTGAGGAGGTTGATGTGGAGAGCGCCGATGAGGATTCGCCCCCTCACACAGCACAGTATGAGGAGTTATTGGAGGTGGTCACTCGTGCCGTAGCTAAATTAAATATCGATTGGCCGGCCGAGAAACAAGCTGAACCGCAGAAAAGCAAATTAGATGAGCGCTTTCTGCGGAGTAAACTGCCACCTCCACGCCGGAGCCTACCGTTCTTCCCCAATCTCCACACCGAGGTGTCGAAATTGTGGGCTAGACCATATTCATCTCGTCTATTACCCCCGCTTCCTCTCATTATGCAAACGTGGCGAGAGATAGTGATCATGGTTATAAGGCGATGCCCCGGGTGGAACAGACGCTCGCGAGCTATCTGTCCCCCGATGCGGCATCGTCCTTAAAGGCTCTGGCATTGCCCTCCAGGCCGTTACGTGCAACATCTAGCCTGGTGGGCAAGGGGTATACGGCGGCAGGTCAGGCTGGTGCGTGTCTGCACACCATGGCGGTGTTACAGGCATACCAAGCCGACCTGCTTAAGGAGCTAGATGAAGGCGAAGAAATAAAAAAGCATGATATAGCAGAGCTTAGGAGGACCGCCGATTTATCTCTCCGCGCCATCAAAGAGACCGCCTGTGCCATTGGGCGGTCTATGGCAGCTCTAGTGGCAGCAGAGAGACATTTGTGGCTGACCCTGTCAGATATTAAAGAAAAGGACAGGGTCTTCCTTATGGACAC